>PVKC010030649.1:0-14791 GCA_004027635.1 Crocidura indochinensis
TCTGTTGAAGGGCATCTTGGTTGTTTCCAGAGTCTTGCTACGGTAAATAGTGCTGCAATGAATATAGTTGTAAGGAAGGGGTTTTTGTATTGTATTTTTGTGTTCCTTGGGTATATTCCTAGGAGTGGTATAGCTGGATCATATGGGAGCTCGATTTCTAATTTCTGGAGGAATCTCCATATCGCTTTCCAGAAAGGTTGAACTAGACGACATTCCCACCAGCAGTGGATAAGAGTTCCTTTCTCTCCACATCCCTGCCAACACTGTTTGTTCTCATTCTTTGTGATGTGTGCCATTTTCTGTGGTGTGAGGTGGTACCTCATAGTTGTTTTGATTTGCATCTCCCTGATGACTAGTGATGTGGAGCATTTTTTCAAGTGTCTTTTGGCCATTTGTGTTTCTTCTTTGCCAAAGTTTCTGTCCATTTCTTCTCCCCATTTTTTGATGGAGAACTGATTTTTAAAGTTTTATATCTTTCCTTTTATCCAGAAGTAAATAGCAGAACTTGAAATAAGTTATATGTCCAGATTATAATCATGCCCAACCCTTAAACAAGTCAAGTTATACTCTAGTTTCTCTAGTTTTAATATTATATGAATAATTTTCCAGCTATCTAGATTCTGAAACTCAAAATTCACTTTAATACTGCCTAATCCATGGCTTTCAAAATACACATATTGATTTTAGGAATTTACAGACAAATCATCTACCTTGGAATCATTTTTCTGATTTTTTCCCTCTCTTCTGTGGTATATTTTCTCCTTTATTCAAACATACTCTCTTGTTCAGGTGAGAAGAAAATTCTTTTATGGTAATGTATGTTTTCTCTACACATCTTAAAAAGCAATTAAAGTAGCATAGTTCAGTCATGTGTACTTATATTATTAACAACCAGAAAAATGAGCTTGAAAACATGGCATCTGAATGTACGTAACAGAGAAATTCTGCGACACAGAAGAGACACTTATAGACTTGTTGTGTTATGAAAGATTGGTTGTTCATTTTTTCACGTGTAAAAGACTAATTTTCTACATTGTACTATAAAAACTTTAAGAGAAGAGATGACAGCTTTGCACTTAGCATATACTTATTGGGAGCTTTTCCTAAGGCCTCTGCAAAGCCATAGAAGACACAGAACTTTTATGTGTGTGTCTTTTTTTTTCCAACCACAGAGCATCAGAGATCACTTATACATTTCTATGAACTGAGTTCTTTTCAGAACACCTATAGCTCTGAAAAGATATGTAATAGTGTGATTATTCGGATTCTCTTTCATGACCAGTAAGAATATCTGTGTAAATGCTGCAATCTTCTGTTATTTCTGACCACAATTGTGAAAATTCCCAAGAAACAGTAATTTGAAACATTGTACTAGAAAACACAAACATAGTATTGCATTAAATTAAATACATTTTTTTTCTCTACAAATGGAACATTCTTATACAGAAAGAGGCATATAAGACATCAATTAGATTTCTTTGACACTTGTCCTTTTAGTATGCATGGAACTTTAAACAAGTTTCTCTTCAAATATCAGAATGAAAAAAATTAAAATAAATATGTTATCATTAACTTTTCAACGGAAATTGGTGGAGATAACTGAGTATATGTTCTTGACAGCTTGGTCTCAAATTGGAATCCTGCAGGGATCTCTTATCCCTTATTTTGCCCTTAAAAATTACTTTCACCCATACTTCAAGAGCATAGTCTTGAAATGTGCTGTTAAGACCATCTGAATTGTATGTACGAACTTAACATCGTTAAAAATTTTACATAAGGGACTAGAGCAGTGACACACGTGGTAAGACATCTATCTGCCTTGCCCACACAAGCCTAGAATGGACAGCGGTTCCATTCCCCGGCATCCCCCAAATCAGGAGCAATTTCTGAGCGCATAGCCAGGAGTAACCCCTGAGCATCACCGGATGTGGCCTAAAATCAAAAGACAAAAAAATATATATTACATATACTCAAGAATCTTGATGCTGAATGTGGATATTAGTTGGTTTTGCAGCCATGTTCTACACAAATATTCTTCAATTTTTTTTAATAAACTGCCACCTATCATTCTAGTTTGCCTCATTCTTTGTTCCTCTCTAGACACAATAGATGAAATCTCACCAGAAAAACTTCCCAAGATTATGAACCATAAAGAAGAACAAATAAAATCATGCACATTCATTCAACTAGCACATCAATTAAAATTGGCCCATTTCTCTTCCTCTCACATCCATTTAGCAAAAAACGAGTCTGCTAACACTTTCCAAACTAACTCAAAAAATTTGCTCTTGCTACAATATAGCATATGGCTATCAAAATGTGTATAAATATTTTCTCAAAACACATGGATTATGTAAAAGTGTTATTAAATTCCTACTGTCAAAGTTGAGCTAAAATACTCAACTATGTTAATTAAGGGAAAGGGGTATTATTAATGAGAGAAATGTACATTTATAAAAAATTTATATTCATTTCTAGTTTCTTTGGTATGAAAATAAATAGTAACGATATGCTCTTTATATTTCACAAAGCAAGCCAGGGATCCCACTTTCTCCACTATAATTCTTCACTCTATTTAGATTTATACATGGTCAAAGAAATAAATCTTGCAATCTTAACCTGAGCTCCAAGGACATTCCAGAAATATTTATCCTGAACACTAGCTGAAGTTCTCCCATTTCCCTCTCTGTGGCCAGAAATGTCTAGAAAAAATAATAAATCACCACCTCTATTTTTCCACTGAATTCAGATAAAGAGAAACAGTAAAAAACTGCAAATAAAGCATAAAATTATGTACAATCTGGAGAATTACCAAAACACACAATTAATTTTTGGAATACAGTTTGTTATGAATATTAGTTTAATAAACAACATTTTAAAACAGTTATTTACTAAATAAAGGTATGAGAATAAGCAAACTCATTTAAGTTGGCAATAGTTTTACATATATATGTTGAAGTTCTAACTAATAGTGCCAAGCAAATGTTAAATATATCAATATAGCATTTGTCAAATATGCAGGTAGTTTGTGTTATATTCAATACTTATTTTTTTATTCTTTTTTTTTGTTTGTTTTTGTTTTTGTTTTTGGGCCACACCCGGTGACGCTCAGGGGTTACTCCTGGTTATTCACTCAGAAGTCGCTCCTGTCAGGCATGGGGGTCCATATGGGGAACCGGGGTATCGAACCGTGGTCTGTCCTAGGTTAGCGCAGTCACCTTATCTCCAGCGCCACCGCCCGCCCCCAATTTTTTAATTCTTAAATAATTTGTATTCCCAATTTTTCCAATAGCATAATAAAACTGTCAATTTCACTGATGGGGAAGCTGATGCTGCCTCCTGACACTAAAGAGAAAAAAAATTATTGAATGAAAACAAAATAACTACTTCATGAAAATGGGATTTTAAATGCATCTGTCCAGTCACTAAGGGTACCAAGTAATACTTATGAAACAATAACAAAGTAATAGTAATTTCAGATCACGTGTTTAATTTATTTTAATTTATTTTAATTTACTCTCAAACTCCATTAAATATTGACAATGAAATTTAATCATCACCTCATTTTTGATATAAAATAGAAATTTTGATGTTACTGTTGTTGCTTTGGGCCATACCCTTGCTGCTCTGGTATCTCTCCCGGCATCACTCAAGGTACATTGAGGAGTTCAATGGATGTAATCTGGGTCAGACGCCCTCAAGGCTAGGCTAGTGCCTTACCTGTTGTATCACTCCAGCTATCAAATAGAAATTTCTTAATAGGATTTAGATAGGAACAAAACAATGAGTGCAGTTTTAAAACACTAGCCAGAATCCTAAAATAAGTTTTTAAAAGTTAGAGAATAAATTAAGTAGTTTGCAATTTAAATATGTTCAATTGTTTTTTATTGAGCAAGCAATTTTAAATGTCTACTTCAGTTTTATTCTACTTTCAATGTAGAGATTATTTGATTTGATACACAGAATAATTAGTTGATCACTGTATCTGAAAATAGTAAACACAACTAGACCATACTCTTTTTTTTGTTGTTGTTGTTATTGTTGTTTTGTTTTTGATTTTTGGGTCACACTCGGCAGTGCTCAGGGCTTACTCCTGGCTCCATGCTCAGAAATTGCTCCTGGCAGGCACGGGGGACCATATGGGGCACCGGAATTAGAACCAATGACCTTCTGCATGAAAGGCAAATGCCTTACCTCCATGCTATCTCCCGGGCCCCTAGACCACACTCTTAAGTCAAGTGGGAGGCTTTCAAGTATGTAATAGGTACAAACACTTCCCAACATACTTTTACACTCCTTAAAGCAAAATGAGTATATTACTTATGACACAGTTTCCACTTAGCAAATGATATTTTTTTATTAAGAAAACAGTATTTGTATAAAAATGCATTTGGCTTATTTATTGAAATTTATTTTAAAGATATGATTTGTTTATATAAATACAATAACCCTTTAATATAACTCATATAAAATTGCTTTAGAAAGAAACCATATCCTATATAATTAGGATTAGAAATATGTGCCTTTATTTAAATATGTTTAAGAATTTTTGTTTCTTATGTATAACTCCAGGACAGGATAGTTGCTTTATGCATATAAAGAAAGGAATCAGTATACTAAGAGATTATCATCATATAAGTGTATATAAAAATAAATGTTTATTGTCAGCTATGAAAATGTTAGTTACAATCTTGGTCATTTCACATATTTTAGATCTGAAATTAGCAAACTTTCTGTAAAGTATTCAAGAAAAATAGGATGGAAACTGGGGTTTTTCTAAATGTCCAATTTCCACATCCCACATAAAAGGCCAGTGAAACTGAAGACAGTGGTTTAAGTTTGTGACAATTTCTTTGCCATCATTCAGATAATAAAATACTTAAATCAGTGGTTTAATAGCTCATTTAATTCAAGTCTTCTTTCATCATTCTCCATCTTCATCTCCCCAAACCTCTCTCCCTAAAATTTATTTTTCCTCTGAAAAGCTGTTGAAAATAATTTACATAATTACTTTGCTCCTAATCTTAGATTAGGTTGCTAGCTGAATTTAAAAGCAGTTTTACTTTTCCATGGAAAACCAGTAGGCGGTGCTAACTCTTAGACACTGCATTCAAAGTCTAAAAACCCAAAAATACTCATTGAACTTAGAGAATTGTAGAATCTCAGTATAAATCATGAAGGGAAAAAAATCCGAATAAATTTCATAGAATAGATGACACTAGAGAAAATAATGTATATTTATTGTGCCTGTTAAATAAACTAAAATGACCAAAACGCATTATTTGATACATGCAGAATTCAAAGAACAATTCAACTTTCTGTTCCCACATTAAATTATCATGAAAGTCTTCATCACTATGGGTTTGAAATTTTAGAAACACCATTTCATAAACTTTGTGTATGCCCCAAACTTTTAATTTTTATTTCATGCATTGTAATTTAAAAGTTATTCATAACTTTAGAGTTTTAGACATACAATGTTTGTATGTCAACACTTATCCACCAATCTCCTACACCAATATTTGCAAATTTTGTTCCATACCAAACCCCAAACAGCCCCCCATCTTGCCATCATAACAGGAATCTTTTAAGTTTAGTTGATAAAGTTAAGGTATTAATGTTTTCAGTGTTGTCAACTCTGTTGTTTGAATATTTAGTTGCCCTGTCTTAACAGTACCATGTACATTGCCCAAATCTTAAACTACGTCCTTCTTAATGAGTTGCAACTGGTCCTCATTCTAGAAAATTCTACTTCAACATCTCAAGTTTGTTTCTCACTCACTCTAGAGAGCTAAATGATTTACAGTACACAAAATTGCCAATATACACAAGCATTATTTTGCACTTTTAAATAAATGACTACTCCGTATATACCTTAAATGATTAAAAAGAGAATGCAACAAGTAACTTTTTAATGCTCTTGTTAGCTGATTAAATCATATGAACAGCCTAGAACACAAACTAGCTATGATAAAAATAATAAAAAAAAATTAAGGTACATTTTTGCCAAATCCTATACTCCTATCCTTCTATATATTGTTAGGAGTTCAAACATAAACTATACTTTAAAAAAATACGATAGGGCTTTCAGAGCAGAGGACAGAAATCCTGAGTATAAAATTAACTGCCACTGCCATTTACAAAGTCACATATTGGAGAACTGTGAAAAAATATATACACTAGATATTGCAATAAATTCTAGCCTCAATAAAAATGACCATATGTACTTCTAGCTCTTCTTTCAGTATGAAGGACCGGCGCAGAAACATAAGCATACAACTTTTTCATTTTAAAAACTGAAATTATAGACTTAACAAATATGCTTGAAAAATCTATAAGGTGTATTATTAATTCATTTATTATGAACTCTTTCATGTGTTTTATATGTATACATAGCATCAAAGAAAACAGAACCTGAAAGGGAAAACTATTTAATATGCTCATATTTGAAAGAATCAAACTTATACACATAATAAATTCAAAGCAGTTTTCATTAAGCTAAGAAATACACCTTCAAAAATAAATAATTCAAGTAATACTTGCCCTAAAGATTGTAAGTTAAAATCTATAGCACAAAATTTCTTGGGACACTATTTCCACTAGATGCTGCCTCTGTGTTAAGTACAGAAAAGGTTTGTATTATCAAGTATTACCATCTCCAAAAAAGTAGTGATCAAAATAGCTTGGAAACATGCACCAGAGCAATCCTGAACCATCATAAACTCTGCGGAATATACTTAACACTGAGAAGTGATAACATGACAAGCTGAGTGCTAACAACATACCTAATCAATTCACCATCACCATGCCCCTCTGTCCTGCACCCTGTCCTCTTCTGGAGAAGATCTTTGGAATCAGTGTGAGTCAGGGAACTTAAGAGGGAACTCAGAGCCCCTTTAAAAAAAATCAAAAAGCCTACTCCATACCTGAGAAGCATCATCTCACTAATACAAACTAGTATCTCTTCCCCAAAGGCAATTCCCAATGACCATCTTGGAAAGTGCCTACTTTCCCCTTTTAGAAGATGCCACCAAGCACTCACTTATGAGCCAGATCACACAAGCACAACAGGGAAGGAAAAGCACCAAACACAGCACCGAGAGAGACTTTAACCCATCGGAACCAGTAAACCCCACTGGAACAAGGAAAACTCCACTGGATTATTTTCATTTCAATTCCGGAGAGCTTGAGTTTGAGCGTGCACCGGGTGGGTTGGTGCCATTCCCCAAAAGCTGTGCCCAAACGTCTCCAATTCTGAGACCACATGGCCAGCAGCCAGTTCCCCCAGAAGATGCTGCCAGCCTTTTTTTTCTCCACCAACCAATCTCTTGGGCACTCCAGCCCGCGCCGCATTCTCCATCCACCCTGGCCCTGCCAGGTCTGCAAGTGGCTCTCCCAAACTTACAGGGCCCCCAAGGGCTGCCGCGTCCCCAGCTTCCAGCTGCCGAGAAGCCCTGGGCACGGCTGAGCGAGGGTCTATGTTGCGCGCACATGCAAAACTGATCCCAGGCACACGGAATAGATGGACATGGGTTTTCCCTGGCTCCCGGCGGGGCTTTCCCACAGCGGCTCCGACCGACACAGCTTGGAAACGCGCGCGCGCACAAACACACACGCTCGCACACTCACCAATGCACAAGTGCGCACAGACACACACACACACACACACACACACACACACACACACACACACACACACACAGACACACACATTTCTTTCCCAGGTCAATATTGCCATTGCAAACCCGCGCAACGACGCCTCCAAGGGGACCATGTACCTGCTCTCTGCGAACTGTTCAGCTGTTCATTCCATCCTCCGTTGACAAGGAAACCAAACCGCACTTCATTTTTTTAATTTATTTTTTTTCCAGAAAAACCTTCCACTGCCATCATTGGAAAATTGATTTATGGGGAGGAGAAGGGAAGGAAGAAGGGATCATAGAGATATAGATATCAGGATATCTATCATAAAATTATCTCGGTTTTTTTTTTCTTAAGTCAAATGCGCAAAAGTCATAGCTAATTTAAAGGTGAAGAAAAAAAGTATTTTTTTTTTGCTTAAAAATAAACCCGGGTAACCAGCTGCAAGAAAAGTTTCATGTTATCAATGGGTATCAAAAACAGGAGGGGAAAAAAAGAACACACAGAAACGAATTGGTTCTCACTGGCTTCCCAAAAAGGGCACAAGATATTAGAAAAGGATCATGGCTCAGTGATTTGGACCCGTCTTGCAAAACCACAAACTTGTAAGCACTGCCATAAAATCCCATGGATTAAAAAAAAAAAAATCTGATCAGAAAAAAAGAGTATGCCAAAAAAAAAAAAAAAAAGAGTTAGAAACATGCTCTAATTGTTTACAGAGAGGGGAAAAAATAGGCACCAGACTTCACATAGCTTTTTTTTTTCTTTCCATAAAACCAGTTGCATATTGTCCTGGACTTGGGAGTCGCTCCCTGCGGACACTGTCGCCAGCGGACTCCCCCTCCAAACAGCGCCTTTTTCTACAGACCCCTGGCATGCTAGAAAAAAAACTTGGATTCATAGGCAAAGGCTCCAAACCCTGCTCCTCCAGCTTTTCCCAGATAGAAAGAATAATCAAAGAAGTGGAAGGGAAGAAAAAGAAAAAAAGAAAAAGAAGAAGAAAAAAAAGCAACCCAAAAACAAAAACCAAAAAAAGAACAAAAAGAAAAAAGGGGGAAGAAAAAAAAGAAGAAGAGGACAAGAATGCCACTGAAAAGGTACTCACCGAGCGGGAGTAAAATGTTGGAATAAAAATGAGATTTTTTTTTGGTATAAAATACAGTATGGCGGTGGAAGAAGGAATGAAGCGTGTGTTTTTTCTCGCAGTCTCTGCCTCGGGCACTGACACGTGATGCGGAGCCAGGCTGACTTGCCAGGCTGCCAGGGAGGACCAGGGGGATGTGCGGGGGAGCTCCCCAAGAAGCTCAACTCTGCAAGGCGAGGCGGGCGGCAGCGGTGATGGGCACCCCGGTGGCTGCCAGCTAGCGGGCAGCGTTGGCTGCAACAGCAAGGCAGCGGCAGCAGCTTGTGCCCGGGCTGCTTCCAATGTGAGCCAGGAGGAGCAGGTGCCCCTCACGCTGAGGCAGAACACACGCACACACGCACACGCAAGACGGGCTGGAGGGAGAAAGGGAGAGAGAGAGAGAGGTGCGGGGCTGGGCTGGAGGCGCGCAGCTGCCTCGCCTCTGCCTCCAAGGATGCTGCTGCTTCTTCTTCTTCATTTGCTATTGCAGTTGCATTTGCATCCAAGGCTGTGCCATCCCCTTCTCTGTCGCCCACCTCCAAGCCCTGGGCTGGTGGGTGCCTTTTTTTCTGGACCACTGGCATGCAGGGGAGGCGCAGTTGGAAAGGATGCAGAGGAGGCCAACAACTTGCTGCACACCCCAAAGTTGCTGTCTTGCCACTTGCCTCTGTCTTCTTGTGGCTTTGGGGTGGCCGGGAGAGAATTTTTTTTTACTTATTTGCCCCAACTTGAACTACTAGTAATAGATTTAACTTCTACCTTTGCGTGTCCCTGCAAAATTGCCTTTCCTCCTTTCGAGTTCTTTATACTCTCCAAACACCCCCCAATTCTGAGTTCCCCCACATCATCATCATCATCACCACCATTTAGAGGATCTCTTGGGGAGCCCCTGGGAGGCGTTGTCAACGGACCTGGCCACCTTCAATCTTTCTTGCCACCAGGAAAACACTGTTGGGGATCAAAGAGAGATATCTTGGCAGTTTTTGTCTGTTATTTTTTGTTTGTTTTTGTTTTGGGTTTTTTTTTTTTTTTTGCAAGACCAAACAAAAATCTCTGCTCTCCAAAAGCCAAGCCTCCCGGGTTATGGCTTGCGGGGTGCAGAGAGAGGGGGGTAGGTAGGGGTGAGGCTGTCATCAGTGGAGTCTTTGATGGGGACCCGATATTGCTTGTTTGGTCTCTGTGCGTGCGTGCATCCTTCCCAAATCAGCTAGAAGGGCTCCAGGCTCTCTGGAGGAGGTCTGACTATTTTTTTAACTCAAGTTGTGGGGCTGCTCAAGTCCTAGGAGAGGTGCTAGGGAAACAAGTGAGCCCATTGTGTGAGTGCTCCCGGAGAAGGGAGGGAGCCCTTAGTGGTGGAGAGGGGGAGACGAGCACCCCAAGAGAGGCGGAGGCACAGCCAGGGGGAGCCCAGGTGGCTGAGCTGTGCTGTTGAAGGTGAGGCTAAGAGGAATTTCTCCACCCTGGCATCTGTTTTAGCATCCTTTCTCCCGAACAAAGATTACATCAGCCAATCGCCAGAGACAGAGGGATTCTTTTCTGGCTGGCTGTTTAAGAATCAGCTTTCCGCGAGCTGGATTCCATCGATTTTTCTTCATTTGTGTGGGGAATATTCATTCACATCAGGACCATTGCCCACCGCTGCTTCGGACCCGGTGCTGTTACAAAAATTAATCAGCATTTCTGTGAGCAGGAGCAATTAGAGCAGTTTGGCACTTCACAGAGCCCTGCCCCTGATCTTGATTTCAACATTTCCAAGGTTGATATTTAAGATCTGAAATGCCTTCCAGCCAAGATGATCTAACCTGAGCATTTCTGAAGATGAATACATTAGAAAGCTTCAACAAGCCTGTCAAACATTTTGGTCAGCGTCCATTGACCAAAAAAAAAAAAAAAAGTCTGAAACATATTTTAAACTGAGATATTTAAATAGCTATTAAAATAGCATTAACTATTTATTTTGGTGAGTGGCCAACTCTACACCCACTTTCTCGACAGATTTTTGGAGTGGTTGTTAGCGGTTAGCAAAACCTGTGACTGAGTCAGGAATGCATCCCAGTGGGTTTGGTAACTGCATAGTGATCAAAGTGCAGGCTTTGTTATTGTTTTATTCACAAATCAGTATTTTAGTCTAGATCTTGCCAATTAGCTGTTGTGCTCTTCATTATAAAGCATACAGTGCTTTTTCTTTCTTTCTTGGATACCTGGGAGAATCTTTTTCTTTTCTAAATAGTGAGTTGATTTGTCTACCATGTAAACCTTAGTTTGATACACCTCCCTTTCAATGCCCCCCTTGGCAATATTATCCTAATTATTAAAAAATGATTTAATCTTATTATTTAAAAAAATGTTCTGTCCATTAACAGTTTTTCATCACTTAGATCACTTCAGACTCGTATGTGTGAAACTTCACTTTAAAATAAGTTTTGAAAATTTTAACCAGACTGGGTAGGGGCCAGTTTTAAAGAGTTATTCAAGAACTTTGAAAAACAAGCTGTTTAGAATTACACTGCAGTAGTGGCTGTCAGCCAATCACAGTGATTGTCAGACTTTTATTATTCAATAAAATTACACCCCTTTATGTTTAATGCAATTCTGCTGAAGAGAGAGGCAACCCATCAATATCCTCCCTGCATTTTTCTCATTTACTTACATAATTACAACGCTGCTCAAAATATTCCATTTATTTTATTTCCAATATGTCATCCCCATCCTTTTAGGTTGCAGCAGCACATTAAAACCAAGAGTAAACAAAGTTGGTTTAAGGAAACTGGTATTGACTGAACCAAAGATCTCATTTAGTTCTTGTAGCTGCTCTAGGACATTGACTTTTTACTCATTTCACAGAGTAGAAAAATGGAGGATTTACAGTCACTTGCCAAATATTCTATTATTGCATGTTAGAAGGTTTGGACCAAAATATCTCCTTTACCAGCTAGAATATTTAAAACATGAAGAAAAAACAACTATGAAAATTATTATCTACAAATATTGCCATGGTTGCCAATGAACAAATCATAGTATTCGACATAAAGTAATGAAGTCCCAAATAAATTTCTGAGTATTGATCTGTCTATATTATTCATTTGAGAGAGGTATGGGTGGGTTGTTCCAGGGCTTCCTTGTTCTTCACTATAGCCATTAGGTCACTTGTCTTGCACATAGATGAGCCTACTTAGTTCAATATCTGGCGTCCTCTATGGTCACTGGAGTCTACCAGGTATAATTCCTGAGCTCAGAGCCAAGATTAAGCCCTGATAACACTGGGTGTGGCCCAAAAGTGTGCTTGTGTATATATATATATATATATATATATATATATATATTATATAATATAAACTTTATGTTACATATATGTATACAATAATATATTTATGAAATAAAGGTGCTCAGACTCAGAGTTGTAAATATTAAGGTTTACTAGAAAGTAGACAAAAATAAAAACAATACTCCCTAGTCAGAGAGGAACTTCATATAAAACTAAGCTAAATATGGCGCTTTTTTTTTAACTTCTGTTACATCCAATCAAGTAACAAGAATGTTTACAATAAATACAACATTTATACTGCAAGTCTTGGCTAGCTTCAGGCTATTTGTATTATCGATTTGACCATGGGCCTTTGGGTTATTGATTTGGCCATTGTCCTTAAGTATTATCCATTGTCTCTTTGTCTCCTTGAGCCTAATATCTGGACAGAATCAATAATCTTGAGAAATTATTAGTATTCATGCTGTCAAAAAGAGCCCAGGAATTTTCAGGACCATTAAAAATATAGAATGGGGGTAGCCAAAAAGGGGATTGCTCACAGGAGCTGGAAGTGGGAAACTAAAACTTTCTCTTTCATTTTCTATCACAAATCATAGTAGTAATGCACATATTTCTATTTATAAAACACAGGAACAACAAGTTTTCTAGAGCAGAGGTGAAAGTATTAAATTATTTGTATTAACTAAGAAATGAAGGATGTGATCACATGATTTCTAATGACACCCTTACACCATCAGGAATTAACTTCAGAGTCTTTTTGTGGGTGTGGAGTTCAGGTGAATGATGAGGAAGAATGGTGGATCATATCTGGCTATGTTCAAGGCTTGCTCAAGGTCTGTGCTAAAGGATCACTCTGGATTATGCTCAACATGCCATAGACAGTGCCATGGGTCCAATCTGGGTCAGCCATAAGCAAGGAAAGCAACTAAGAGCAGTACAATATTTCCAGCCCCAAATGTATAAGATTTTGAAACAAAAAATGCAAATGAACTACTTTTCTATATAAACATTCTGAAATAAGGCAAAAAGATTCATAACTGAAACAAATCCAATTCCAATTTAATTAAAATTAAATGCAACATAAGACACATAGATAGGGCCAAAGCAATAACACAGGGGGTAGAAGGTAGGGTGCTTGGTTTGCACAATGGAGACTTGAGATTGATCCCTACTATGGTCCCTCAAACTTGTCAGGAGTGATCCATGTGTGTAGTAGAGCCAGGAATAAGCACTGTGAGTCAGAAGTATGTCCTCTGTGCACCAAAAAGAAACATATAATGAGGATTGGCAAATTCTGTTTAGAAATCCATGATATAAGTCTCAATGTATTTTATTACATAATATTGAATGTACACAAATATTAAAATGAAAAGATAGTTAAGACAATGAATTTAAATGCACTTTTTACATTGAATTACACCAACTTTTCTTGTTTTGCTTAATAATTTTTATACTTGCCTTGTAAGTGGCCAGACTGGAATAAATCCCCAGAACCTATCTAATCCTCTGAGTTCACCAAGAATGATCTCTTAACATAGGCCAGGAGTGTGTTCTGAATATTGCTGGGTGTGTGTATACCAAACATTTGTGTACACCAAATAAAGGAAAAATAATAGTGTTATCTATGACTGCCCATACATGCACTTCACATTTTCTCTTTCATTATTGGACGATTTTCTTTCTTTTTCCAAATATTTCCATTCGGAATACTTCACATACCAAAACACATTGAATAAGTCTTAGAAATTATCATGGATATTATTAGAATCATGAAAACAAAACAAATAAAATCACTATACTATGGCATTAGTCAAATAGAAAGAACTATCCAAATTTGCTTTTTAATAGTTAATTCACTCTTGATATATTATGGAATTCAGAATATTTTTATTTATGGGCATCCAATTTCTTATGATTTATGTGCACTTGTGCATGTTTGTAATATTTTAATATGTATTAACCATGAAAACAATTTTAAAATTAATACTGCTCTCATCCTTAATTTTAAGATTAATACTGTTCTCATCCTTAATATAGTTATCTTGTATCAAATAGATTGAGCATAGTTTTTTTCAAAGTGACCTCTGGAAAAAGTGAAAGTGCAGATTAGAAAGCACAGATGAATTTCCTTAGACACTGAGAGGAAAAAAGAGCAACATATGACATGTTCAATGTTCTGCACCATTTGTTATTATTCATTGATTGCTGATCTGACAATCATCCGTCCTAAAATGAGCATAAAATATGTCCATTTATAATTTTAGAAACTTCAAATTTATCCACATTATCTCTTAAGATTTGAAAAGTCAATGGTGAACCTGAGGCCATCCTAGAGTCAAAAATAACTCTGAAAAAAATACTAAATGTTATGTCTTGTATTACATGTGATTATGAGAAATTGATGAAAACAAGAAAAGAAAGTCTATTTAACTAAAACAAAACACAAGTGAAAAGCAACAGACAAGAAAAATACATACTATTTAATAAGTACTTACTAGATGCTTGACATAGGCACTCATAAAATCCTCATAATCAGTAACCTCCTTCTAACGGACTCAGTCTACAGACTTAGGTTTTAAGATTAAAAGTGCGAAATGAATTATATTAACATTTTAGATAAAGACTCTAAACACTGAGTAATGGGATGCACACATTAAATGACACATTCTAAAATTATCACTAAGATGTTATCATTAAGAAAATGATAGTGGATGGAATGTTCAAGGGAAGGGAAAAAGAACTGATGGGGTAAATAGAAAAAA
>PVKC010030650.1:0-14761 GCA_004027635.1 Crocidura indochinensis
TAAGGTTTGGCCCAAAACAACAACAAGAAAAGGAATCTGGGTTTCATTCCTCTCTTCAGCACAATTGGGTGTGCTTCCCACAAAGAATGCAAAAGATATGCAGCATGTCTGATTGAGCTTGTGAGGCAGGCATTTTGAGAGGTTTTATTTGATGATTTTAACAATGAACAGGAAATGATGTGCTGACTGAACATTTTCACTTAGGAAATAATCAAGGGCTGTTAATTCGAATTTTCTTTTCATTTCAAATATGGCTTAAGCAGGGAATAACATACTAGTATATTTTCTTATATGTTAAGAACTTTATATTAGCTAGACTTTGTAGATAATGCAAAAGCAAGTCACAAAAGAAATTCAACTAATGTCCATTTCCATCAATTTGGGACAAATATAATTTCTTTATATATGATGTGAATAAAATATCTGCTAGAGGGAAGGTTTGATGAATTCTTCATTATTAGCTCTATTCTACATTTAAGATACTAGCTTTCAAAATGGTTAATACATTTTAAGGTCAATCATTTGTTTTGTACCATGCTAACAGTACTTGCAAGAGTTTATTTTACTAAATGTGACGACTCTACAACAAAATTTAATTGGCATACTATGTCTATGAGGGACATTTGGATAATAAAAAATTTTTGGCAAATATGTTTGCACTGTACTGAGTGAATCTTTTGCCAACAATGAGCTAGTTTCCTAGGAAACAAACTACTAGAGCAACAATATCCTTCCTAGGTCGACAACTTCTCAAAATTATAATGATTTTGGTAATTAAGTTGTTAGAAATAATATGCTAACTTATAATATATATAATATTAGAAAAATATATTAACTATTTCATTAATCCAAATAATAAATGTTATATAAAAACCAACTTTTGGGGGTATAAAAATCAAATATATGTATTTTTTAAGTTTTAAAAGACCAGGTCTGGAGAGATAATAAAAAGGTTAAGGCAGTTTATTTTGCTCACAACCTGCCCTACTAAATTCCCCACACCATATATTGTCCCCTGAGCACTGCCTAAACACAGAGTATGGAGTAAGATGTGGTATATATACACAATAGGATACTGTACAGTTGTAAGGAATGATGAAATCAGTTGATTCAATATAATAAAAATGGAACTGGAAGATATGTTATTTTAAATGAAGTAAGTTAATACTTTAAATGAAGTAAGCCAGAAGAAGGATAAGCAAGCATGATATAACTTAATGCAATATTTAGAATGTCTGGAGGAAGGAAGGGGAGATGCTTAAATTACCCCTAAATTGCCCCCTTACTTCCAAAGCATAGAGGAGAAGAAAAGAAATCAAGAATAGGAGAGAGGGAGAAAGACATGCGAAGTGATATGGGTTAAGAGGATTCAGGCACACTGATGGTTTTAAGGAATGATAGAGCTAAACATCCAACCACAGAGTCAAACATTGAAACCAATAAGACCAACCTTAACAACCAAACTTTAAAAGGTGCCTGTCAAGGGGCCAGAGAGATGGCACAGTGGTAGGGCATTTGCCTTGTAGGCAGCTGACCAGGACAGATGGTAGTTAGACTCCTGGCATCCCATATGGTCCTCTGAGCCTGCCAGGAGCGATTTCTGAGTGCAGAGTCAGGAGGAAACCCTGAGCACTGCTGGGTGTGGCCCAAACACCAACCACCACCATCACACTCAAAAAATGGTGCCTGTCAAGATGGCAAGCTGTGTGGGTGAGAGGAGGGTGCGTAGGAGAGGGAACCTGGGAACATTTGTGGAAGGAAGTTGGCACTTGTGGTGGTTTCAGAGCTGTGTGAAACTAAACTATGATTGACTTTTTAAATCAAGATGTTTTAATTAAATAAACAAGAGTAAGTTTTTAAGAAGCATTGAAATACTTGATAAATGTTGAAAAATAACAAACATATTTTTTGCATTGCATAATTTAGTGTAAAACTCTGGGTGAAGCTATGGAAAAAGAAAAAAAAGCGTACCCAGTAAGAGATTAGATATAAAGACAATCATGGCAGAACGCTGACCTACAACCCACAACAACCTTTACTGCAAAAACCATCCCAGGCTAAGAGCCTACTGTAAGTCAAACAGAGTATATCTTTACAACCACTTCTGCCAACTTCTTCTCTCAGATTTGCTCTCTCTTTCACTCAGGTTCCAGAGCCCTTCACCTAATCAGCTCAACCCATTTATTTATTCATGAGATCTCATCACCCCAAACTTCCCATAACTACCCCACCAGTACTTTCATTTTTCACCTTCCTGTCTTTGGAGATACTGTGTACCCTTAACTCTTTTTGTTTGTTTGTTTATTTGGGGCCATATCTGGCAGTGCTCAGAGTTACTCCTGGCTCTGTACTTAGAAATTAGTCCTGGAAGGTTTGGAGGACCATATAGGATGCCAGGGATGGAACAAGAGTTAACTGCATGCAAGGCAAACACCTACCCGATGTGCTCTCACTCCAGCTTTTCCCTTAGCAGTTTTAAAAAAAAACATTTACTGTGTTTTGAGAACTGTAGTCAAAAGTCAGAGGATTTACTTCTAAATATATAAATACAAACATATCATGTATGAATATGACTTAAATATAAACAAGCATGCCCATATGAATATGGGCCATCAATCACCCCCTAAACTTTTCTGGTGTCCCCAGGCTTGTTGAAACCCCATCTCTGAAGCTCTCTAGCCTTTGAAGCTCAGTTTTATTTCCTCCAAATCCTAACCAGTTGTGAATCACTATCCTTTGTATCTGATTCTGGCTTTGAAAAACATCCAAAAATTAAATTAGCAAATAATGTGTGATAAAACTGAGTAATTCTATTTGGGATTAAAATAAAATACAGAAGAGTAATTTTCTTGTAGAGCTTGTGGAATTCTCCAATGTCAAGGACCAAAATAAAAGGGGGGGGGGAATTCAATAATATCTTGCTTTTATACAACGCAGTTACAACGAGTTTGAACTCTACACTGGACACTGGTAATGGTTTCCAAAGAATCAGAACTGATTTAGATTTGTAGGTTTGTTAGTTTATATAAATTACATATTTATAAATAGCTATATATGTCAAGCAAATCAAATATGTTTTGAAAGCATATGCTTTGAATGCCAGTTCTATGCTTTGAATGCCACTAAGCCCTAAAATTATTCCTGTAATAAATTTGATCATATAAAAAGGCTTCTTTTTTGTTTGTTTGTTTGCTTGTTTGTTTTTTGGCCACAACCAGTGACGCTCAGGGGTTCCTCCTGGCTATGCACTCAGAAGTTGCTCCTGGCTTGGGGGACCATATGGGACACCGGGGGATCGAACCACAGTCTGTCCAAGGCAAGCGCAGGCAAGGCAGGCACCTTACCTCTAGCGCCACCGCCCAGCCCCAAAGGTTTCTGGTTTTTATTAGTCATTCAGCATTTAAGAATATCATCTGTTAAGATGCAAACATAAATTTTTGTCTCTTTGGTGCTATAAATAGCTGACCATGCAAATGGAAGGCTGCTATAAATTAGAAACTGCTTTGTGTGGTCTCTGATTCCTCCTGCATCTTTGCTGTTGTTGAACTCTGTGGCTGCCATCTTTCCTGGGGTTGGAAGCAGCTTTACCTGTGATACTGCTTAGGTTGACTCTTGTTCCTTCCTGCCAAACCTGACCTCTACACTTCCTGCTGGGTCCATCTCACAGATGATAGGGGTGCGAAACTGAAGAACAGGCTGGATACCTAGCCCATGTTGAGAGGCAGGAGAAGAAACCATCAGAAAGTGACAGGTCTGTGGGAGCAGGATCATTGCAAACTACTAACTCACTTTTCACCCCCTGTCATGATTGCCTCATAACCCACAGTGAACTTCAACTGGAGAGTACTAATTTCGAAAAATCAGTCTTTTTTTGGTTTATGGGCCACACCCGGTGACGCTCATGGGTTACTCCTGGCTATGTGCTCAGAAATCACTCTTGGCTTGAGGGGGACAGACCACGGTCTCTCCTAGGTTAGTGTGTGCAAGGCAGATGCCCACCACTTGTGTCACCACTCCAGCCGCCAGTCTTTCTTTTAAACTCAATCAACTACTACTACTGCTTTACTGCCAGAAAGAAAATTCACAGTTAGGCCTTTGGTGGTAATGCTTATAACTACTCTTCACTGCTCAGGGAGCAGTTCTGGCAGTGCTTGGGGAACAGAAGTGGTGCCAGGATGGAATCTGGATCAACTGCTTACAAGCAAATGCTTTAACCCCAGTAGTGTTTCTACATCCCACTTCTAATTACTTTTCTAACAAAGCCTCTCCATTATCTGGGTGATTTGGAAGGACCTATGCCAAATGGATTCCAGGTGGCCTCCTCATATTCCCAGGGAAGAAGAGCTCCCTTCCCCAGCAATCTCTTCAAGCATAACAGAAAAAAAAAAAAAAAGAAATGAACCAGGGTATTATCAATTCAATCCCCCTGGACTGGGCAATCTCTTAGATATCTATTGCATCTCCTTCACTTTCTTACTTCTGTTGATTGCAAATGTAAAGTATAAAATTTCATGACTTAATGTTCCTTGGGCAAGGGAGAATGTTTTTCAAGTTGCTAAGAATACTTCTTTTTAACAAAAACAAACAGGTGAAAATAAAATGTCACCTATTCCCTCAGGCAGTAGCTGAGGCCCAGAAACATGGGAGAGTGGGTGCTAGAACTACGCATTTTCCATAAACAGGAAGATCAATAAGTACAATACACTATGTGCAAAACATTCCCATTGAGGCAGGCAAATAGCAAACTGAAGATTTTTTCCTTGGCCTACATTCTTGCTTTGGAATATGAAGCAGTTTTATAGGCAGCTTTTTCCAGTCCAGAAGCTTTTATGAGTTTGAAATAATGTCCTATTAAAGTTTTCACAATAAGTCATAATTTGATGACTTCATTTTAATTTTGTTATTGCTTTTATAGTTTAAGCCAGCTAGGGAAGAGCAATGAAGAGAAGTCAGAAGGCATTTCTAGCTATCTGATTTTAAATCCCTACTGCCACTAAGTCTATTTTTTAACTTAATCTTGTAAAGCAGCTATAATACCTGGTCAACCTGCTTCAGAAAGTAATAGGAGGATTAAATGTAAATTATAAATAAAGGCAGCCTGATGTAGCATAAAGAATTTAAGCTTCAGAATCAAACAGTTTGCACTACTTATACTCACTACTGGTGTGACCGTGAGCATGTGCTTTAATTTTTCACAGTGGGATAATAACCCATATGGAATTACGATAGCTAAAGAAAGACAAAGTAAATAGCCAGTCTAAGCCTATTCCTCTTGGCATTCAAAGACTCTTAGTTCTATTTTAAAACATAAATTCATCAAATTTATAAAATTTTAAAATTTTTCTGAAAGCAATGGAACACATAATGAATGACATATGTTCTTGAAATCTGTATGTGATATCATAGAAAATGTAGAAAGTATGGATGTGATATTTTTTTTATGGACACTAGTGAACTATACATTTTCAAACCAGTTCAAAAGGGACTGGGGAGATAGTACAGCAGAAAGAGCTCAGACCTTGTCTGTGCCTGACCTAGTGCCAAATGGTTCCCTGTGCAAACCCTAGCACAAAAGAGCCTGAAAAGCCTATCCTTGCATTCAACACTAGTCCTGTGAGTCAAAAATCACCAATGGAGTCCCCATGTCTCCAAACACCACTTGGGAAGCCCTCCACATAAAAACCAATTTGAAGGGCTGGAGAGATAACATGGAGTTAAGGTGTCTGCCTTGCATGCAGAAGGTCGGTGGTTCAAATCCCAGCATCCCATATGGTCCCCTGAGCCTGTCAGGAGCGATTTCTGAGCATAGAGCCAGGAGTAGCCCCTGAGCGCTCCCGGGTGTGACACCCCTCCCCCCCAAAAAAAAGAAAATTAAAAAAATAAAAATAAAAACCAATTTGAAATTTTATTGTTGAAATCATGAATATAAAGATCTAAACCAAAGTAAGTTCTCAATTAGAAATATATACTGCATATAAAAATAAAACTGGGAATGAAAACAAAGAGACATGAAGGACACAGAAACTTTTTTTAATTCAAAATTGAATCAGTTGGGGACTGAAAAGATAGAATAAGAACCTGGGGCTGCAGCAGTAGAGTATTTACCTTGCACACAGCTTACTCAGATTTGATTCCCAGTACTTAATTTGGTCCCCCCAGCACCTACTGCCAGTAAAGATACCTGAACAATGAGCCAGAAATAAGCCCTAAGTACCACTGGGTGTACCTCCAACCTCTATAAAAACAAAACAAAACAAAACAAAACAAAACAAAACAACAACAACAAAAAAAAAAACTAACCTTACATTTGCCCTACTTGGGTCTGATCTCTGGCACTCCATATAACTCCCCAAAAAGTCCCAGGAGTGATTCCTGAGAAAAGGGAAAGAACTTGTTTCAAAAACAAGCCCGAGTACAACAAGGTTTGGACCAAATTAAAAATTGAATCAAATTAAAAATAAAATTTTTAAGATATTTTCTCTTAAAATTTGCATTCTGAATTAGTTTTTTATGTTGGTTTATATGTAAATATGTCTTTTTTTAGTTTTATTGGGATTTCATGATACACAAAATTGCAGTAATTAAATGTATATATCTTGATGAATTGGGACATGTTCGTACATCTATCACTACAACTAAGGTATTAAATGTATCATCAACAAATAAATGTGAATGACTCCTGTATTCATTTTTATTTCAGAAGTAGCAAGTCAGTTCACCATTTCTCCATTTTTTTACAGAACGTGTAAGGAGAGTGGAAGTGATGCTATTTGTCTATTTTATATTATCATATACTAAATGTTTGGGACTTATATTTGCATATCATCTAAAATTATAAAATAGGTTCAAATATCAATTTGAATCTCTAAATTCTATATTTTTGGTTAGTTTTTGGACCACACATGCAAAGCAAGAACCTCATATATTTATGGCCTCCGACCCCTTAAATTGCAAGGACTAAAGAAAGAGCAGGAAAATGTGTTTGATACAAATTTTACCCACTCAGTCCTCTCTCCTTGATATATAAGTAGACTGACTTTCAAGGTAGAATAAATTTTGTTAATGTTGTTATTTGAACAGCCTCTAAATTGTAAGTATTTATATTATGGTTAATTTAAAGCTACAACAGTTTAAAAAGCAGTTCACAATATTTCAGTATTCAATATTTCAGAGTGAGTTCCTTCACACAATGGTCAATTGCTAGGGAAATTAAAGTGTGTTGCTAAAATGCTGGTGTAACAATGAGAAAAGGAAGAGCTTCTTTTAAAAACAAGCCTAGAAATGCCAGAGGCACCACATGTGTGGTATGTTTTTAGCATGGAATCAGATCACTATGACTTTATCTTTTTTCTGATCTCCTGCTTCCTTCTACCAGCCTGATGGCAAGGAAGCATCCGATTTCCAACAAGTCAAAATCCGACTGACTTCTAATACACAAAACCCCCTACAGCAAGTTTCCATCTCTTCCTCTGTCATTACCGTGTCTTGAGTATTATTAAACTTAATTCATAATCTCCTTTTACTGCTTCCTTCCTGTCCATCTTTGCATCATTACTGCTTTTTATGTGTATTAACTTTGACATTGGACTTTTCTTCACTGCCTGTTCATAAAAGTTTCTAACTCTCTCTTTTTCTTCCTCCTATTTCTCTTCATAACTCCTTTTCCTCTCCTGGATATCCTTCTTTCTCCTTTTCCTCTATATCTGTTATACCCAATATCTCAATATCTCTTCCTTCTGTCTTTCCTATAACTTCTACATAACAATGATTTGGAATCATATTGAGTCATTTGTTCATATCTGTCTTAATTTCCCCACATTTTCCATCAATGGCTATTAACTTGTATTGAGAGCTCCAACTAACTTAAAGTTGGAATTTACCCAATTGTATATAATATGTATATATGTATATATAAGTATATATAGTATTCCAATCAACCTTATATAATTTTATTACAAAAGGCAATCTGTTACTGCCAACTTTTTCTGTTTTTTAATTCTTTTTTAGAAAGCAGGTCTGGAGCAATAGCACAGAGGTAGGGCATTTGCTTTGCATGGAGCCAAACCGAGACAAACCTGGGTTCTACCCCAGCATCCCATAGGGTCCCCCGAGCCTTCCAGGAGTGATTTTTGAGCATAGAGCCAGGAGTAGCCCAAAAGCCACCAGGTGTGGTACAAAAACAAACAAACAAGCAAACAAGCAAAAAAAAAAAGCAGTGGTAAATTATAGTTAATATGGTTCTCGGGAAAATTTTACTAATTTACTACACAAAAGGAGCATATTGAAAAGTACTCTGAAAGTATAATACTGGCACTTATAACGATAATAACATTAAAACCACATATTATTTCCAGGAGTATCATATGTTGTTTCTGAAATTTCTGAATGGCAAGTCTAATAATATTTTGCAGGGCCCGGGAGATAGCATGGAGGTAAGGCATTTGCCTCTCATGCAAAAGGTCATCGGTTCGAATCCCGGTGCCCCATATGGTCCCCCGTGCCTGCCAGGAGCAATTTCTGAGCATGGAGCCAGGAGTAACCCCTGAGCACTGCCGGGTGTGACCCAAAAACTAATAATATTTTGCTTTTCTATAACACACTTCTGCCATCTGCCATAGATTTCAACAATTATAATTTCTTTTATTTGTATGTGCTTTGAATTAAAATGCAGATTTATGTGTATAATTTATTTCATTTATATATTAACCTATATGATTTAATATATCTTAAACATTAAGAAATAGATAAAATAGTCATTTAATGAGTAATAAATAATAAACTAATTTGAAATTTATGTTTTGGTAAGACTTATTAAGAAGGTAAAAAGAATATTTATTATCTCTACCCTATTTCTGGTAAATAGAAAATACCATTTATTTTCATCACACAAGAAAGGTAAAATATACAATGAAAGTAAAAATTGTGTATCATAGAAACTTCTGAGTTTTATATTAAAGTTTTAGATAGACCAATGTAAGTTAGAAGTCAAGTGTTTGACAACATGCAGAAATTTGATAATAGTTATTTATGTTTACTTACTATAAATCTAATAGTTTACTGAACTGAGAGAAAATAATAAAGATGAAAAAATCCCTATCTTTTGCACTTTCTATTTTATGAAGGAAGAAGCCATTGCTCAGAAAAATATCAATGACTTGTCTGATATTACCCTGCTTACTAAGCAAGGTTCTTAGTGAGAGGGATTAGAGCAGAGAAGTAAGAGAGATCCCTGTTCATAAAGAAGAGAAACCAAAATGGCATGCAATGGAAACATCCTTATCTGTTGATCTTCGTTCCAGATTGGGTCTTCCAAATGTTTGGCTAGAAATGAGGCAGCCATTTACAAAATGAAAAATATATCAAGTGTCCTAGAGCAGTGGTTGAGAAACACTGGTTTATATACTAGTGAGTGCTGTTGACAGGTGCAGAAAGGTCAAAACCGATATTCCAGACCAATGATCTTAATTACTGATACACAAATCAATACAGATTTAGTCTACAGGCATAAAAGTTGAAAATATTGTTCTAGGCCCTAAATATAGTTAGGAAAAAAACACGAAATAGAAATACTGAGAAAGCCTATTGCACACCAAGTTTTAAGTTATATATCATGTCAAGATCTTCCATGAATTGCCAGCAAAATGGTGACAAAAGCTGGAATTCACTTAGTGCTTGCAAAAAGTTATAGCAAATGCAATACAAAGTGAACTCTTATTCTGAACATCAGACACTATTATTTTCTCATTCAACAAAGAAATTAAAAAGCAAGAAAGAGAAACATATCTGAGTGCATACAGCTGGGAAGAGGTAGGTAGGTTCAAGACATGTATAAAGGTTCTCTGACTCCCAAGCCAAATCAAGATTGTCAGTTTTAGAAATAAATTGCCTATAGAAAGAATTTTTGTCATCACATCCTAAGTAAGGAGATGCTATTTTATTGAACTTTTAGAAAAGTCCAGGTGACAGCAACAGAAAATTCTCCCTTGCTGGTGCTCTGTGGGATTCTTGGTCTTTCTCTAAGATAGAAACTTCCGTTTTAGATATGATGCCAGTTAATAAAAATATAAATGCCTCATTGCAGGAAAAGGATGACTAGAGAATTGATTTAGAAACATAGAGAATCTCATAAACAAATCAAAATTTTAAAAGAGAACTCTACAAATAGCTCTTGGCCAACCATATATTTCTTAAGTGTGAAACTGCAATCACTTGCCAGATCCCTGAGCAGAATCTGTGAAAAGCAAAGGGCAAAATCTGGTAAGATATTGTCTACCATTAGAGCTATACTAAGCTATAGACAATTTGGGTTGAAATGTTTCTTTCTCCCCAAAGGTGACAGCTGGCCTCTGGTATAAAAAGCAAATTGGTGAATAAAATTCGCACTCTTCAAAATGTGTGAACGTTGGTAATTTTTTTCAGCATTGTTTTCTTCTGAAGCTAAACCAAGAAGGCAGCACTCTCTTTTAAAAATTTCCTTCCTAATTTAGATTTCTGTCAGGATTTTTGGTAAAATATTTTGTTTACAGTGTTATATAATCAAAGTTAGCATTATACTCATACACATGTACAGAGACAAATATACACTTATTCTAGCTTGAAGACAAGTTTGCTATAAGGCCAAGGAAAAAACTTTGATTCAGCTAAGCAAAGATCTAATTTTAGCAAAAAAAATATCCTAAAGGTATGACTAAGAGTTATAAATCTATTGCTGAAAAAGTGAAGCATTTGTTAACAAAATGTTTCTGAACTCATCTAATAGTCATGTCTTTTTGGCCTAAATTTAAAAGTCTGATGATCTTATTAAGTAGCAAACATTTATATATCACAATCATTTTTTAAATGTTTATATCAACTCTAAAAAGGCATAAAAATTATTTTTATAACCTCAAGATTATTTCAGCAACTTAATTCACCAAAATGGTAGCATTTAAAAAAACTTCATTTAATATTTAAATTACTTCAAATACTGTGTAACACAAAATTAAGAAAAATAAATTGTCTACAGCACAGTTCTTTGGATGGGACTGTACCATTCTCCCCATCCTCTTCTACACCATTTCTTTTGTTTTGTTTCATTTTGTCTTAAGGCTGTTACCATCAGTTCTCAGCGATTATTCCTAAATCTATGCTCTGAGATCATTCCTGGTGTGCTTGGGGGGACCATACATACTTTGAGTTATAATGCAAAAATACTTCAATGTGTGGGCTCAAAGTTTTCCAAATGAATCATTGGGAAATCTTTCAGTTGTGTTCCTTAAAGAGACCATCATTATTTGTGTTTTGTATATTTATATTTCAAGTTTGATTACTTCTATGTTTCCCAGCATACATGATATTCTAGATCATTTTGCCCATCAACAATTCTACACAGATAACCAACTTCTTTTGTTGGAGAATAGTAATAAAAACCAACATTTGGATATTAGATGTTTTTATTCATTGCTACTAACTTTTCTCAGTTAGCAAAGGAAATAGTGGTGTGTGTGTGTGTGGTGACTCATGTATCTGCATATCCATACATATTTTCTTTTCAATCATCTTTAAATTAAGTACAACATAAATTCATATAGATGTATCCAAATCTAATATTATACCTTTTGTAACGTTTTAGACTTGCTACCAAGGTTGATGTGCAAAAGTTTACTCCAGTGTGAAACCTAGCTTGCATCACGTGTATTCCATATGCTTAATTGTTCAATTCCAGTGTATCTGTGGTGCTGAATCAGAACTGCTAATAGTGATCCCCAAAGAAAGAACTTCATCAGTTACAAGGTGGTGATTATGCACTTTCCTGTATCATTAATCTTATAGACTCTACTTATTTTCATAGTTGCTTACTCAGTGTTTTTTACCCCACACATTCAATGAATTTCTTTCAAGAGTTTATTATATGGTCAGATAGATCTGTTATGCCCATTGTACTTGAAAAGTGAAAGGAATCCAAATATATAAATCCTTTATTCTATTCAAACTTATTTACAAATTCAGACTATTTAAAATAGAATTTTATTTTAGTCTAGGTTCCCAGACATTTTATTTGAACTTTTTTGTGGGGGTTAAGGATCTTTTCAAGTAGTATTCAGTGAACCCAGAGGCCCACTTTAGTGATTCTGAGCCAATCTGGCTAGATTATGAACACTAGGCCCCAAGGATGAAAGACTTCTTGGTCTCTGTAGAGCCAGTAGCACCAGGGATACCCTGATGGTGTTTAGGGACCTCCAGAGCAACATCCATAAGTGCTCCAGGGAACATACAATGCCAATGATCAAATTTGGTTCAGATAAATGCAAGGAATGTGGCTGGCTTAACCCTATATTAGCCCTACAGCCAGAATCTTCAGTTCATCTTTTACCATCCTAGATTAACTCAGGATTCCATCTCTCTATCTGCCAGTCTGTTTCTCTCTTTCTCCCTCACCATCTGCCCTCAATATTTCTTTCTCTATCTCACACATGAATCTGTATGTCAAACAATTCCATACTCTAGCTATTACTAAGGAAAAAAAACCCTATCTTTAAGTATATAACTATGCACCGAATGAAAGAACATAAGCACAAAAACACTTTCTAAGACATGACTTTACCTATAGCAATTTTAATTCTTTTCCCCCCTTCTTTCTCTACTTCTTAAAATGAATTCTAGAGAAATATTGCATTGGCCACTCTTCTTTCTTTACTACAACAGATGAAATTAGAAACTGGGCAGACTTGTTATGGACAGAGTGTAGAGCCAGAACTTGACTTATGTATCTTAAATCTTCCCCAAACAGACTAAACAATCATGGGTCACACATGACAAAACACTGGCATTTGTCCAATGATACACTGTTTAAACATATTATGTGAGGGAGCCGGGAGGTGGCGCAGGAGGTAAGGTGCCTGCTGCCTTGCCTGCGCTAGCCTAGGACGAACCACGGTTCGATCCCCCGGTTCCCATACGGTCCCCCGTGCCTGCCAGGAGCGACTCCTGAGCGCATAGCCAGGAGTAACCCCTGAGCGTCACTGGGTGTGTCCCCCCCCAAAAAAAACATGTGAATGTTACTAGATTTTTAAAACCTATCCAAAAATCTCAAATATCAATGCTAAATTATTTCTCTATATATTTCTCATAAAAGTAAATATTGAGGGGCCAGAAGATAAGGTTAGATGGTTTGCTTGGCATGCATAGGATATGTTTAACCATACTCCAGCAACACTGGGTCAGGAATGGTCTGTAAGCATCACTGAAAATGATCACAATGATCCCAACATAGCAGGGTCTGAGTAGCATCACACCTTTGGCCCTGGCATTCAACAGTGTGGACTTATTGGTCAATTACCACTAGAACCTTCTGAGCACTGCATGGGAAATACTTCCTAAAAGTAAACAAATATGGCTAAATTACCTTTGCGGGTTTTCTTTTTGCAGTCTGATTTAATGGCAAATTTTTGTATTAAATTGATTAAACAACTAGCCACTTTTTAAATACTAGTTAGCCTTAGAAACTCAATTATACAACCTGAAAAGAAGATTCTGTTGTATATCCAAAGTACTATCTTCTATGCAAGTATTTACATTGGATAAGAACTGAGAGTTGGTGTGACTGCTGACGCTTCTCTGAAATGTTGAGGAGAGATAATATTTAAGTAAAAATCCCAAGATCTGGACTTATCAAGGAACATAAGTAGCCATAAGTCTATAAAACACAGCCAAATGTAAAAACAAGATTATCAAGCCAAAGGCTCTCGATAAATTTCATTCCAAAGAAAATCCTCAAGTAGGTATCTAATGGGGCCACTAATATAAGTTGTACCACATGCATTTTGCATATTGAAACTCAAAAAGGTTCATAATAAAATGGAATCTCCTTCAATTTTAAAGGAATTAAAAAAATAAAAGGTCAACTGTTCCTCAGTACTATTTCATTTCCATTAAAAGTTTCTCTAAATACTTCTGAGATATTCTTTAAATGAGAAAATGTCTTAGTATTGTTAAATGAACATACTCAGTATTGTCTAATAATAAAATATTGAGATTGATTTATTCTATAAAAATATATATTTAATTCCAATTTGTAGTTTAGTTAAAAATAACTTGGAGTAAGATAATTACTTAATATTGAATAAGTAGTTTTTAACTTGCCATTTTACTATAGAGCAGTTTGTTAAAAGGAGGTTCCTAAGAAAATGGAATGAAAGCCCAAAGAATGATGGTTGCTCTAATAGCTAACCAAACAACATGAGTTAAAAAAAGGATTCCACCATTAGGCCATGGAAATTTCCATACTTCCCCAATACTTACTGTGCCTATACAAAAAAAAAATGGGTAACACCAAATCCTGCCACTCCATTATTCCTTTTTCTGCTTTTTTTTTTATCCGTTTTTGATATTTTCCTTCTCTTTTTTTCTTCCACCTTTTTTTTTTCACTCTTGTGGATATTGTTCGGTGATTTTTAAATCTCATTTGCTTTTAGTAGTTGATACCAAATTTTCCCTTCTCCTTTTCTTAACCTTTTTTATCTCAAACAGAATAGCACAACTTGAAGCATTCAGACTCATAAATTGAGGGGAGAAAAGGATGTTACCAGGGCCAGTCATATGACCATGCAGTGTAAATCTTGGGGGTGGGGGGAGAGCGGGAGAGCAGAGGAGGGAGATATGGGAGACATGCTGGGAACAGGAGTGGAGAGAGGACAACATTGGTGGTGGGAATGCCCTTCATTCATTGTCACTATGTACCGTAAATAATTCTGTGTAATGAACTTCAGTCACAATAAAAATT
>PVKC010030651.1:0-14782 GCA_004027635.1 Crocidura indochinensis
TATATATATTATTAATGAACCTCACCAGGCAGTATTGAGGCTTCACCCCAGGTTCTGCAGTCAATCGTTCCTGGCATGCACTGGACACCATAAAAAAAAATCTGGATATCGAACCCAGGTCAGTTGCAGGCCAGCAAATGCCTGCCCTGCTGTGCTATTGCGCTGACCACCCCAACTGCTCCAGGAATATTTGACAACTTAGCGAACCCAGCACACTTCCTGGAAAAGAAAATAACTTGTTTTTCTTCAAGAGCTAAACATGGTCTATAGAGGAAAAGAAACAAAACCTGGGTTTTTGGGTCTCACCCGAGGATGCTTAGGAATTATTCCTGGTTCTGCACTCAGAAGTTGCTTCTGGCAGGCTCAGGGGTCCATATGGAATATTGGGATTCAAATCCGGGTCTGTCCTGTGTTGGCTACGTGCAAGGCATTTTTCCTTCCTTCCTTCCTTCCTTCCTTCCTTCCTTCCTTCCTTCCTTCCTTCCTTCCTTCCTTCCTTCCTTCCTTCCTTCCTTCTTCCCTCCCTCTTTTCTTTTTTGGTTTTTGGGTCACACCTAGTGACACCCAGGGTTTACTCCTGGCTCTGGGCTCAGAAATCGTCCCTGGCATGCTCAGGGGACCATAAGACCACATGGGGTGCTGGGATTTGAACCACCATCCTTCTTTGGTTGGCTGCTGGCAAGGCAAACACCCTACTGCTGTACTATCTCTGCAGTCCCACTCACCCTCGATTTTAAGTTCCCATCCTGTGCCCCAAGGGAACAAGATCAGCTTCCTGGAAACATTTGGTCGTGGGGATTGCTACTTGAGGAATAAACCCTGAGAGAGTCAGTTTCCCCAGTTCAGACCTGGGTTGGGCGGTAGTTCTCTGAGAAGCTGATAGTGTCCCACCCCCAAGAAACTTAGTGGAACCTGCATCAGATTGAGTTCCAGATTCCCCTGTGGGTTCTGGGCTCCCCAACATACCAAGCACTGTACAAGCAATGTACAATGATGTGCTCAGTGACTCTTGTAGGCACTTAAACGGCACCAGCAGAGTTCTGTCTAATCTCTTCTCGTCATTGGTCTTGTGGGAGTTGGCCCTGATTTTGACCCGACAGTGGGGTAGCCCTTTCTTAAGCATCCCCTCAGCTTTGTGCCCCACCCAACGCTGCCCCTGCAACTCTAGAACCCTCAGATGAGGCAAGGTGAGACAAGAGGTGAGAAGTTTGGTGGTGGGGGTACCCACTTTTCTGGTGTCAGTTGTCATCAAGACAACTGAGGCTCTTCAGGGTGGGGATCCCGTCCAGCAACATCAGGCCATTGTCTGAGAGGCCCTCAATGGTTGCCCAGATGTGGCGCACTAGACAAAGGGGGGGCTGATGGCCTGAGGGCACTGTCCGAGGAGTTGGTACTATCCAGCACCTAGATCCTCTGCAGATGTCTCAGTCCAGCCCCTTGCTAGTGAGGTGGTAGGTGCTGGCCAGGAAGAGGGAATGCAACTGTAGGAAGCAGCAGAGGCACACATTTGGCTGGTTGTCCTGGAAGGTGGGCATGTATTCCAGTACCAGGTGCTCCAGGTGTGGCAGTGCATCCAGGTCTTCCTGGCAGTCCTTCCCCACCAGAGAAATATCACAGCTGTGTGTCTCAGCAGGTGCAGGGTTCCAGCAGGCTGGCCATGGGGATGAGCACCAGGTAGGCCACGTGCAAGCTCAGGAACTGTGACCCAGCCCTTGATTTTTTTTTTTTTTTTGGTTTTTGGGTCACACCCGGCAGTGCTCAGGGGTTCCTCCTGGCTCCATGCTCAGAAATTGCTCCTGGCAGGCACAGGGGACCATATGGGGCACCGGGATTCGAACCGATGACCTTTTGCATGAAAGGCAAACGCCTTACCTCCATGCTATCTCCCGGCTATCTTCATACTATCTTCCAGCCCTGGAAACGATTGAGAGCTTCATGTGGATTGCCAGACGATCGCCATGAAGGTGCAGAGAATGTGACCTGCCACCAATATGGCACGGAGGACACGTCTAATACTCTTGGGAAGGGACTAGGAGAGAAGAAAGGAGAGAAGGCAGGTAAGTGGGGAGCTTGTGCCCCCTTTGGTCTTGGTGATGAGATGGAGAACCTCCCTCGCACTCCCACATACACACTGGAGCATCCTTCTTCCTCTGGGTGAGCCTTGTGGATTGAACACTTTAAGCAAGAACCTGTACACACAATGTCTTCTATGTATACTCTCTCACTCTGTATCTGTCTCTTTCTCTCCCTCACTGAAATCCAGCCACTCTCTTTCTGTCTCTGTCTCTCTCACAATCTCTTTGTCCTCTCTCTTCTCTCTAACCCATTGAGATCCATCAATGCTCTCTCTCTCTTTTTTTTTTTTTTTGGGTTTTGGGTCACACCCGGCAGTGCTCAGGGGTTACTCCTGGCTCCATGCTCAGAAATTGCTCCTGGCAGGCACGGGAGACCATATGGGGCACCGGGATTCGAACCGATGACCTTTTGCATGAAAGGCAAATGCCTTACCTCAATGCTCTCTCTTTCAGTCTCTGTCTCACCATCTCTCTCATTGCCATTTGGATCTAGTCACTCCACAGGAGTTATGCCTTTTCCCACTTAGGACACATGAAAGCATGTTTCCCAGTCCCTTTTGGTCTCTGTCACAACACAAAAGGACCCACAGGGATGGCCTTCAAGTGTAGTCCCATCCATCCACAACTGTTTGGGTGTTTGAAAACAAACACCAAAATACCAGGGGTGGGAGTGAAGCTATATAGCACAGAGGGGAAGGTGACCAGGGTTAGAGTCCCAGATTCCCATAGGGTCCTCCAAGCCTGCCAGGAGTGAGTTTTGAGCTCAGAGCCAGGAGGAAGCCCTGATCACCACCATGACCCAAGAACAAATTAATAATATTAATAATAAAAACAGAGGCCAGAGAGCTAATTCATCAGTTGGGGCACAAGTTTGGCACTCAGGAGCCCCAATATCTGTTTCATTCCTGAGGAGAATCTTATTCAGGTGAGAACCTATTGGGACAAGGGAAATAACTTTTATTTATTTATTTATTTATTTTGGTTTTTGGGCCACGCCCGGGTCACTCCTGGCTATTCGCTCAGAAGTTGCTCCTGGCAGGCACGGGGGACTATATGGGGAACCGGGGGATCGAACCGCGGTCCGTCCTAGGTTAGCGCAGGCACCTTACCTCCAGCGCCACCACCCGGCCCCAATAACTGGTTTTTTTTTTTTTTGGGTCACACCCGGCAGTGCTCAGGGGTTCCTCCTGGCTCCATGCTCAGAAATTGCTCCTGGCAGGCACGGGGGACCATATGGGGCACCGGGATTCGAACCGATGACCTTTTGCATGAAAGGCAAACGCCTTACCTCTATGCTATCTCCTGGGCCCCAATAACTGTTATTTTTGATGTTTTTCTTGCACTTTCCATGCTGCCTTTTTCAGCATCTGGCTCTACCTTCTGGCTCTAGGGTGGCCCAGCCCACCACCTTTTGTCACTGTGATCCTGGAGGTCTGTCTGGACTCTGAAATTATACTAGATTGAAGCCATGTCCTTTCACGCCTTGAATGCATCTTCCATACCAAAAAAATCTGGGACCAAAAGAATATTATAATAGATCACAACAGGCAGTGCTCAAGGATCTCCCAAGGTTCTGCAGTTGGTCACTCCTGGCAAGTTTCGAACACCATGAGATGCGGAATATTGAACCCAGGTCTTGCCAGGCAAATTCCCTCCCCTCTGTGCTATCCTGTTGACCATCCCTGCCTACTCCAGGAATATTTGACAACTTAGTGAACCCAGTGCTGTTTCTAGAAAACAAAAAACTTGTGTTTCCTTCCTTCCTTCCTTCCTTCCTTCCTTCCTTCCTTCCTTCCTTCCTTCCTTCCTTCCTTCCTTCCTTCCTTCCTTTTTTTGTCACACTGGCAGTGCTCAGGGGTTACTCATGGCTCTATGCTCAGAAATCGCTCCCAGCACACTCGGGTGACCATATGGGATGCCGGGATTCGAACCACCATCCTTCTGCATGCAAGGCAAATGCCCTTCCTCCATGCTATCTCTCTGGCCCAAGAACTTGTGTTTCTTGAAGAGTTAAACATGATCTATAGAGAAAAACATATAAATCCTGGGAAATGAGTTAGAAGAATAAGATATCGCAGAAAACTTTGGGAACCCTTTCATCGTCTGTATCCCGGACCATATGCCAGCCTGCATTTGCCAACTAAGTTTGTGGAAATCCTCGATCACCTCAGATCTCACTAACCAAGTGCGGCTTTCTGGGGTACCCCGGCCAGCGGGGAGAGAGGGGTGAGTGCCGCAACTAATTTATGGGTTCACTGAAGCCGATTCAACCCGAATTATCTGTGAAGATAATTCTCTCTAGAGAGAAGTTAGAAAGAATGCCCAAGTCTCATTGCTGATCAAAGGCAATTTCAATAAGCAGGGGCAGGTACTTATATACTTTTCACACAAAGGGAGGCATGTCCCAAAGGCGATTGGTTGTTTTGAACAGGCACTTATCCAATCATAACACAAATACAGGTATATAGCCAAAATAGGCAAAGGCACTCTGCATTTAAGTCTATCGGTAAATTCAAACAAGCCCTTAATCCAATCATATGCATACCCTAGGTATCTAGCCAAAAAAGGGTACAGGATAGAATTAAGGCATCTGTTAACCATAACAGGAAATTCTTTGTTAAGCACAGCCTATAGGAAGTGGAGAAGGGTAGATGGGGAGGCATAGTCCAATGACTAATCCTTACAATCTTTTTTTTTTTTTGGGGGGGGGCCACATCCAGTGACGCTCAGGGGTTACTCCTGGCTATGCGTTCAGAAGTCGCCCCTGGCCTGGGGGACCATATAGGGCACGGGGGATCGAACCGCGGTCCTTCCAAGGCTAGCGTGGTAAGGCAGGCACCTTACCTTCAGCGCCACCGCCCGACCCCATAATCCTTACAATCTTTAACTCAGCAGGAACTAGGGACATATAAGGAGATGTTATCCAAACCTTGTTCTGGTCTCATCACCATGGTTAGCACAAGGGGCTATCTTTTGTTGCAAGATTTCCTATTAGCTCAGGACTAAATCTGCCAGCAGTCACGTAGGCAGCTCAGTGGAAATTTTCCACAGAGACAGAAACTATGATTGATGGCATCCATCTTGTGCAGGCTAAAGCAGTCTCCCATAACCAAGGTGGAACCTGAACTTCATTCTCACCACCAGGGATTGGTAAGAAATATTTGCTGACAAATGTTTGTCAGAATCAGTTTCCCCTGTTTCTGAGTTATGAGGGCAGGTCTCTGAGATGAACTTAGTGGGACCTGAAGCAGATCGAATTCAAGATTCACCTATGAGCTCTGCCCTCCCAACATACCATGGATTCCGCATTCCAATCCTTGTTGAAGACAGCGTTTCCCGCGAAAACTTGTTAGACGTTTTCCGATTGCTGACGAACTTCCACCAGTCCATGGTCTGGGGGAAAGCCGTCTTAATAATGACTCGACACTTCGGCAGCCCTTTCTTTAACATCACCTCAGCTTCGTACTCTTCCCAGCCCTGTCCCTGCAGCTCCAAGACTCTCAGCTGGGTCAACATGAGACAGGAGGAGAGCAGTTTGGTGGCAGTTTGGTGGCACTTGTCCCAGGCATTGGTTGTTGCCAAGAGACCGAGGCTCTGCAGTGTGGGGATCCCCTTCAGCAACTTCAGGCCACTGTCCGAAAGGCCCTCGATGGTCACCCGGATGTGGCGCACGTCAGGGAGGTGACTGCAGATGGCCTGCAGAGCTCCGTCAGCTGAGATGGTGCAGCCCAGCACCTCGATCCTCTGCAGGTGGCTCAGCACCTGCAGGCCTTTGCCCAGATCCTCCTCAGTAAGGCTGTCAGTGGCGGCCAGGACAAGAGAGCGCAGTGCTGGGAAGCTGCTGAGGCGCTGCAGGTGGAAGTCCTGGAAGGTGGGCACGCGATCCAGCACCAGCTGCTCCAGATGTGGCAGTGCACCCTCGTCCTCCTTACGTGCCATCCAGACCAGGGAGATGTCACAGCTGTGGATCTCCAGCTGGCGAAGACTGCGCGGCAGGCTGGCCATGGGGATGAAGAACAGGTTGGCCATATGCAGGCTCAGGCGCTGCAGGCGGGGGCAGTTCTTGCCCAATGCCTTGAAGAGCCCCGGGAGCATATCCAGTAAGGTGGTGCGTGATACTCGGTAGCCCTGCAGGTGCAGCGACTGCAGGTTGGACCCTATGTAGTGGCGGAGGACATGCCAGACAACCTTGGGGCGCACCTGGAGTGGTAGGAAGGTAAGAGGTGAGTTTTGCCTTTGGGCGTTGGAAATGGCTGCCCTTCAACATAAGAGCACAACTGCTCCCTGTTTCCTTCCATCCATCGGGTGAGTCCTGGATACTATAAGTAAGGGCCTGTACACACACTTGCCTTCTACACATGCACTGTCTGTCTCTGTCTCTCTTCTTATCATGTCTTTTCCCAGTTAGGCCTGTTCCCTCACCCATTTTCATCTTTGTTACAACATATTGAGGACCCACACAATGGTTGCCAGTGTTTCCCCACACCCTCCATACCGGGATGTTGGGGTCTCTAAATACAACCCCTAAAATATCAGGCAACAGACAAAGTGATAGCACATGGTGGATGCTTGCCTTGCACTTAATCGATTAGGTTTGATCCCCAGCATCCCACAGGGTCTCCTGAGCATGCCTGGAATGATTCCTGAGCACACATCCTGGAGGGAATCCTTAGTGTCGCCAGTTGATATAAAATATCTATTAGGGGCCCGGGAGATAGCATGGAGGTAAGGCATTTGCCTTTCATGCAAAAGGTCATCAGTTCGAATCCCGGTGCCCCATATGGTCCCCCGTGCCTGCCAGGAGCAATTTCTGAGCATGGAGCCAGGAGTAACCCCTGAGCACTGCCGGGTGTGACCCAAATACCAAAAAAAAAAAAAAATCTATTAAAAAGGAGGGGGGCGTAGAGAGCTAGTTCATATCTGGTGTATAAGCTTGTTACTTAGGAGCCTGGAGTTAATACCCAGCACTGCCACTTTTTCTGTGCATCATCAGGAGTGCCCCAGATATGCCCTATCCAAGAATTAGACCCTGAATACTACCTGGCATGGTTCAAATTGCTCCCTCCCAAAATACAATTTAAAAACTTTAAATTCCATTTTATTGAGCCCAAACAAGAAGGTCTCAGTGCTCAAGACTGCCTATGAGGTGCCAGGGCTGTTGAGCAAGTAAGTTTGAGTTCCCTCTGCGATTTTGCTAGTCATATATATATATATGTATATATATATATATGTATATATATATATATTCTTTTCTTTTTTTTTTTTGGATTGTGGGCACACCAGGCTGTACTCAGAAATCACTCTGGCAGGGTTGTGTAGTGGGACCCTATTGCTGCCTGGGATTACTGAACCTGGATCTACCATGTGTCCTGCAGGGCACAACCCCCAAACCAATTTTCTCTAGCCTAATTTTTACTTCTGTTGCAAAAGTTCCAGGTGGATATGGTAGCCTGACTGCCATGCTCGGGAAATCAATTCACTCCGGATGCAAGTTGGTTCCTGTGCATTCTTTTCCCCCATGAAGATGTGGCCCTAACACCAGATTCTAGTGGCCCCATCATTACCCTGGATCAGAGTAACAGGGACGCCCCCCCCATACCTCCTGGAGTGGCAGGTGGACGTGTCGCCACATCAGGGGATCCTTCAGGAGCCTCTTCCAGCGACGGCAGACCCTGAGGGCAGGGAGGGAGGGAAGCAAACCCTGAGTCAGAAGGGTCTATGCAAAGCCTGACTTGCTCTTGGGATATCCGGGAACAGGCGTTCACCTGGCATTGCGGACCCGGTCTGGCATCGGGAGGAGCAAGAAGATCTCCAGCAGTAGCAGGTCCGGCAGGTCGTTCAGAGACGCCATCAGCCCGCAGGGAGTCCCCAAGGTGGTTCTGGGGGTCGGGGGATCCATTCTCAGGAGCCGGAGCCTAAGTGCAACCTGTCAAAGCTGCTGGCTAGCTGTCAGGATCACGACTGGCAGGGGAGGAGGTGGAGCGGGTATTTATACTAGTGGGCGTGGCTAAGAGGACAACGGGGCGCGCCTATAGGGTGCTGCCCGGCGAAGGGGCGGGGTTATGCTGTTTCGGGGCGGGGCTATAACGGACCTACGCGGAAGAAGCGCTTTGGGCGGGGCCACTGACTGCTCGGGGGCGTGGCTTGACTTCTGGGAAGCCCAAAGTAGACGAGGATGAGTCTGCTTGGGAAAAGCAACGGATAGCATTACGGGAAAGCAGGAAAATGTTTGGGGCGGGGAGGCTTGGAAGGAACGATCGCGAAAGTTATGGCCCCGCTGCTGACAGGGATTGGGAATATGGAACCGGGGGCCGAAGTGATAGCAAGGCGGGTAGGACTTTGGCCTTGCATGTAGCCCCCCCCAATTAGGCCCTGACATCTGATATTTTATCCTGAGCCTGCCAGCAGTTTGCAGAGTGCATTTCTGAGCGGCGCAGCGTGTGGCACCTACCAAAGAAACAAACCAAAAGAGGGTCTGGGTGCTATGTACAACATCTTTAGTTAAATACCTTTTGTTTTACTTCTTTGGACAGGGCCAGAAAGTCTGATCTCCAAGGGAGCCAATGTGAGGGGTGGGGTAGCCACAGTATGCAAAGTAAGAATTCCCCCAATTATGCATGCTTCCTCTCACTCACCCCATTGGGATCCAGCAATTCTCTTTCTCTGTTAGTCTCTGTCTATGTCTCTCTGTCTCTGCCTTTGGAATCCAGCCATTTCCAGAAATTCTGCCTTTTCCACTAGGACACATGCAGGGTATGTTCCCCCCCACACCCCCATATCTGATCCCACTTATAACATGCTGATGACCACCAGATGGTCCTCAAGTGTTGTCCCCTCCATGCCAGACTGTTGGGTTTCCAAAAATAAGCACCCAAAACACAGGCGCCGGTTGGAATGGGAGGGTGTTTTTCTTGCAGTGGTCTGTCTGCCCAGGCCCAATACCTGGTTTCCTATAGAGTCCACCGCCCAATCCAAGTCTACCAGGAGTGAGTTCTGAGCTCAGAGCCAGGAGGAACCTCTGAGAGCTGTCAGCTGTGGCCCCCCTCCAAAAACAAAAGCAAAAACAAACTAAAAAAGAAAAACGGGCCTGAGAGCTAGTTCATCATCTAGGGCACAAGCTTGTCTCTCAGGAGCCCCAATATCTGGAAGGTGCTGCCCAGCATGAGTGATTGCAGTGCCCAGAAATCCAGATGCAGTTGAGGCGCAGTAGGTGGCAGACCCCCAAAGGTGGACACAAGATTCAGCACCAACCAGCTGCTCCAGGCAAGTCAGTGCATCCATCTCCTCTTGTGCCCCGTCAAGATCAGGAAGATCAACAGCTGTGCCTCTCCAGCTGGCACAGGGTGGTAGGCAGGCTGGCCATGGGGATGAGCAGCATATTGCACATATGCAGGCGCTGAGGATGCAGGTGGGGGCGTTTGTAGGCCAATAACTTAAAAAGACCCAAGAGCATCATGAGGATCATGGACAGCCATGATAGCCAGTAGCTTTGTTTTGCTTTAATATAAATTGAAAGTTCTAGTGTTGGTAGGGGGGTGGTGAGGCCTTCCTTTGCAGCCCCCATGACCTGGCGGCTCTGCAGGTTGCATGGTGATAGCAGAAAATGGACAAAGGAGCCAGATGAAGTTCTAGGAGTCAGTCACCTTCTTCTCTACTCTTTCTGGCTCTCTTGAACTGTCTCCCTCTCTCCTCTCAGTCAGCCTCCTCTACCTGCCCATTCCAGGTTTGGGCAGCTCTGATCATTCAGGTGGGGTAAAAAAGAACTTGGGGGAGGGGATACCCACAGCTCTGTAGGTGCAGTGATGGCAAGCCTCACTCCGGGTGCCAGGGAGGAGATGTCACATATTTTTGGGAGAACTCTAAGAGGGACAGAGAGGAGAGGATGCAGGTAAGAGGTGAGTCTGTGCCCCATTTGGCCTTGGAGATAAGCAGCTCCCCAACAAACTAGCACGATCCTCCCCATTTCATTCTTCCCCTGGGTGTGTCTTGTGTTCCTGGATACTCTAACCAAGTGCTGCAAATGCAAACATGTCTTCTATGCATGCTTGAGCTCTTTCTGTCTCTCTCATCCTTCCACTATTGGTGAATCATCCATTGTCTGTCTCTGTATCTCTATGTCTCCCCCCACATTGGGATCAACTCATTCTCTCCTCTCTCTCTCTCTCTCTCTCTCTCTCTCTCTCTCTCTCTCCCTCTCTCCCCATTAAGGAATCAAACCTCTCCACAGAAATTTTGCCTTATTCAGTTATAGGACACATGCCGGGCATGTTTATTCACCCATTTGGATCTCTGTTACAACATGCTGAGGACTGACATGGTGTCCTGCCAGTGTTGTCCTCCCTCCATCACAGACTTTTAGGGTGTCCCAAAACAATTCTCAATAATCAGCTTGGAGCTTGACTGACAGCCCAGTGGGGTGGGTGTTAGGCTTGCACTTGGTCAGCCCAGGTTCAATCCACTGTATCCCAGAGGGTTCCCCCTTCTTGCCTGGATTGATCTCTGAGCGCAGAGCCGGGAGGAACCCGTGAGTGCCTCCAGTTGAGGTCCAACACACAAACTTAAACAAAAAACAGGGGCCAGAAGCTGGTTCATATCTGGGGCACAAGCTTGTCAGTTAGGAGCCTGGAATGCCCAGAGTCACTAATGTCCACTCAAGGCCCAGCACTGCTGAATCTTTTGTGCATTGCCAGAAATGCCTTCTTGACTAACTACCCAAGAGTAACCATTAGATACTGCCAGATATTTTCAAATCCTCTATTTCCAAAATAAAAATAAAATTTTTTTTTTGGTTTTGGGGCCACAGGTAGTGACACTCAAGGGTTACTCTTGTCTACGTGCTCAGAAATTGCTCCTGGCTCAGGGGACCATATGGGATGCTGGGGATTGAACCTAGGTCCATCCTGGGCAGCTGCATGCAAGACAAATGCCCTACCACTGTGCTATCACTCTGGTTCATATATACATATGTAGAGTATATTATATTTATTTTATGTATTGTATTTATTTTGTATTAATAAATAATAAAGTTTGAAGGGGAGGCCAAAGGAGACAGTTGGACAGTGACAGTTGGAGAGAAAGGATAAAAGGGGGGAGGGGAGAGACAGAAGAGAGTGAAGAGACTGGGAGAAAGGGGGAGAAAAGGGGCTGACAGGGAGAAAGAAAGGTTAGGAGAGAAAGGGAGTCCGATATAGTAGGAGAAGAGCAGAGACAGGGGAAGAAGAAGAGAAGACAGAGACTAGGGGAAGAAGAAGTAAGGCACAGACAGGGAGACAGAGAGAGAAACAGAGACGGACAGGGAGGAGAGAGAGAGATCAAACGAGGGAGAATTAGGCTCTTTTGGCCACACCTTTTGTCCCCCCAAACCTCTTTGTTTGAGTCATTTATTGCGGACAATTATTGCCAAGGTCTCACAGAGAATGGGAGTTGGTCACTCAATTTGGGAGGTATTTGGAGACCCTGGATATATTAGCAGTGGGCTCAGCCACATCTTCTCCCAACATATATATATATATATAAATATATATATTAACATTCTATATAGCTGGACCCACACCAGAAAAGCTCAGAGCTTTACTTCTGCTCAGTGCTCAAGAATATCCATGAAGTGCCAGTGCTGTCACACAAGGCACATTCCACTTCCCTCTGAAATTTCTCCAGGACTATATATAAATACATATTTGTCTTTTGGGCACACCGGGCCTTGCTCAGGGGCTACTCTGAGTACTATGGTCAGGATCACTGGAGGGGTTCTAGAGAGGACCCTATGGGGTACCTAAGGTTACTGAAATTCAATGGCCACATGCCATCAAAGTGCCCATCCACCCTGCTGTCCTATAGATCAGGCCTAATTTTAATTTTTTTTTTTTTTTTTGCTTTGGGACCACATCCAGCGGTGCTCAGGCAGCACATGGCAGAGAGATGACTGCAATGAATATTTTTTCAGACTTCTGTTTATTTCTCCTCACTACTCAGCTTCATCAGACCCGTCTGCGTAAGGGGTTAGAAAAACAGTGCCTGGGACAGCATCACTCAACTCATGGATGGTATTTCTAGTTTTATTTGACACCCTTTATTGTTGTGGTATAGCAGGGAGGCATGTTGTGGTTGTGGCGGTTGAATATGTGCTCCATGGGATCACTTACGTGGTCCTGGCCTTCGCACTCTTGCCTACAGACCTTCCAGAAGCACAGACGCCAAGCATGGCTCACACTGGTCCTGTGGGGGGCTCACACTGGCCCTGTAGGGTGCTCACACAGAGTGCTCACAGTGCTGGAGGGTTGTCCACCATGCTTGAGTACTTTTCATTGCTGTGCTCACACACATCAAGTATGCATGGAAAATCACACGTTCTTGTGGGGTGGTGGGGTGAGGGTAGGGGCTCTTAGACCAGAGTCATCTGCACTTACCTTGGTGCATGTGGAGAGCATTGGCAGAATGGGCACAGGGCCTTAGGCTTTGCCAATAGGTTTTTTTTTTTTTTTTTTTTTGGTTTTGAGTCACATCTGGTAGTGCTCAGGGGTTACTCCTGACTCTGCACTCAGAAGTCGCTCCTGGTTGGCTTGGGGAACCATCGGGGATGCCTGGAATAGGAACCTGATCTGTCTGGGGTTGGCCGCATGCAAAGTAAATGCTTTACCACTCGCTCCAGCCCCACCAATAGGTCTTTTGCTAAACATCTGTGCCAGCCCTCCTGCCCCTAACCCAGACAATTATTATTATTATTATTTTTGATTTTTGGGCCAAACCCAGTGACGCTCAGGGGTTACTCCTGGCTATGTGCTCAGAAGTCGCTCCTGGCTTGTGGGACCCTATGGGAAACTGGGGGATCGAACCGCGGTCCGTCCTAGGCAAGCGCAGGCAAGGCAGGCACCTTACCTCCAGCGCCACCGCCCGGCCCCTAACCCAGACAATTTTAAGCAAAGAGATGCTCCACCAGTCCAACTTTGGCATGGCTCATATACACACGCACACACACATACACAAACACACCACACATATAGTGTGTGTAATAGGAGTCATGCACAAGGCTTTGCAGAAGCCTGATACACACTGGTGGAAAAAGCTGCAAGCAGCTATAAAGAGAACCATCAACTCCAAGCGGTGAAGATATTTACAGGCTTTTGTAATATTTCTCTTTGGTATATGTTTCTCTGCCTGCTTTCCCACTTACTACCTTCCAGGTAGGGGGTGCTGTTTGGATTTGAGTAAGTTAAGCAGGAAGGATAGGGTCCTTTTGCAGCTGGCTAGTGAGCCCTAGAGTTTTGAGCAACTGGCAGGTTGGAAAGGATTTTGTGTCCGACCTTCTTGCCTCTTTTTATCCTCTTGCCTGTGTGAGTTATTTACTGCGAATTTATAACACTGTAACTGCTCCCAATCAACCTCCTCCTTAGCCTCTGAAGGTCAGCAAAACAGGAAGCCAAAGACCCATCCCAGATGTGGACAGGTCTGCCTCTAAGGGCGAGCAAAACAAGAAGTTGGGGAGGGGAGGTCAGGAAAACAAAGGATAACCTATGATCTTTTTGTTTTTAAAGAAAGGGGCAGATTGTTACTCGCCTCCCCCCAACTCACTAGGAGATCAATGTTTTTTTTTTTTTTTGCTTGTTCCTTTTTTGAGCCGGGTGTGCTGAATCGAAAAGAAGTGTCTTGAGGGAGGCTGTTCTGCAAACAGTAAGGCCTAGGCCTTACCGAGTACCGCCTCGGTTTGATCCCTAGTGTCCCATATGGTCCCCTGAGCCAGGAGCATTTCTGAGCATTAAACAAGGGGCAGGGCTAGGAGGCAGGGACCTAAGTCTGGGTTAGGGTTAGAGTTAAGGCTGGGACAAGAAAAACAACTTTGATTTCTGTTGCTTCTCTAGCACTTTCCCAGATGCCATTCTCAGTCTTCTGGCTCTGGGGATCTCCACCCCCAATTTCTCCCCAGCCCACCAGCTTCTGTCACTGTGATAATGGTGGGCTGTCTGGATTCTGAAATTATCCAGGATCTAGATTGGGTCCTTTCACGGCTTGGATGTGTCTCACCTACCAAAGAAACTGGTACCCAAGAATATATTGTTAGTGTCGACCTGCGCTGAGAGTCAAAGACCATCTCTGAAATGTAAAATACAAGGAGTTTATTTCTTCAATGACAGTTGGGCACTCTATCACGGACAAGGACCCTGTATCAAATTAACAGGCAGATTCTATAGAGTTAACAGACTTCAGCAAGATAAATTATTTCACTGGTTGATAGTTTAATTCCCACAATATCCATGATTGGCTCAACTTTCATTTTTTTTTTTTGTTTGTTTTTGGGCCACACCCGGCGGTGCTCAGGGGTTACTCCTGGCTATCTGCTCAGAAATAGCTCCTGGCAGGCACGGGGGACCATATGGGACACCGGGATTCGAATCAACCACCTTTGGTGCTGGATTGGCTGCTTGCAAGGCAAACACTGCTGTGCTATCTCTCCGGACCCTCAACTTTCATTTTCATTCCCTGCGTCCATCCCTTACATAGGTGTCTCATGTCTCCCATATGACCTAACTCCTTCCTGCCCTTCCCTCTTAATCTGGTTTGGGCTGGATAACAGAATGGCTTTCATAACAAAGGGACCTTGGCAGGACTGGGAATGCCAGGGGGGAGCAGTATCTAAGAAGGGAGGGGAAGGGGTGAATAAGCTGCTTCAGGCTTATTGTTAATTGAAGTGAGAGCTTCAGGGTCTTTTTTGG
>PVKC010030652.1:0-14745 GCA_004027635.1 Crocidura indochinensis
TATATATATTTTTTTTTTTTTGGTTTTTTTGGGGCACACCCAGTAGTGCTCAGGGGTTACTCCTGGCTCCATGCTCAGAAATTGCTCCTGGCAGGCACGGGGGGACCAAATGGGGCACCAGGATTAGAACTGATGACCTTTTGCATGAAAGGCAAACGCCTTACCTCCATGCTATCTCCCGGGCCCCTTATATTATATTATTAAAATAAATATTATAATTTATTATAATATAAATTATTTATTTAACAAATAAATAATCACTTAGGGTCTGGAGAGATAGCACAGCAGTGTTTGCCTTGCAAGCAGCTGATCCAGGACCAAAGGTGGTTGGTTCGAATCCCGGTGTCCCATATGGTCCCCCGTGCCTGCCAGGGGCTATTTCTGAGCAGACGGCCAGGAGTGCCCCTGAGCACCGCTGGGTGTGACCCAAACCCCCCCACCCAAAAATAATAAATAAATAAATTAATTAAATAATCACTTAAATAAATCTCTTCTCCATATAAAACTACTTCAAAGATGAATTGGTGCTCATTTAAATAACATAATCAAATATCAGTGAATGACTTTGATCATTTTTGCTGGCTTGCATGAAAGTCTGTTGAATTTTCTGAGAACATTTAGTGTCATCAATGTGTCTTCAGGACCCAGAGTACAGGAATTAAGACTCATGCCTTATATGTGTATGACCCAGGTTCCATCCTGGTTACCACATGGTCCCTTGAATATCAGCGGTGTGATCATGAAGCCTCCAAGCAGCACCAGATGGTTGTGGGGTCTCAGCCTGCAGTTTCACACCAGAAATGAAGCAGAGACATGGGAAAAGGTGCATTTTGACCAGCTGCACTTCACGTAGCAGCTCTCAGTTCACCTAGACAAGAAAGCAAGATGTTTGTTTGAGGCAAATAACTGTTATTCTTATCCTGTGATATTGAGAAGTTTTAATAATATATGCTACCCCAAAAGGCTAATAATTTTCTTAATTCTACTTTCTGGGCTTAACTAAACAATATTAGGTTTCTCTCTGTCTTAGCTCTTTTATTCTTGAAGTCCCGTTCAGCTCAGCAGGTAGGTAGACAAAAGGTGATGTTGCTAGGAAGCTTTTGATATTTTTCCATTGTGGTTGTTTGAAAGTGAACATTGTGAAATAATGTGTTTTCCATATACTTATTGGCTCAGTCCAAGGGGCAGTGTTTACATTTGTATTTTATTTATTTATTTTTACTTGGGGAGGGAGAGGAGAAAGAGAGAGAGAGAGAGAGAGAGAGAGAGAGAGAGAGAGAGAGAGAGAGAGAGAGAGAGAAGAGAACAGGAACTCTACGTTTGCATTTTAACATTAAGTCCAAAAGCAACAAAATAATAATTGTGAGAAGGAAGGAATTTGTTAGGGAACAGCTAACCAAGCAGACTTAAATACCTGAAAAGTGATTACAACTGATGTTAATATAAAAGGTGCTAGACAGAATGTATTTACCTAAAATGATATTGAGATTTGGTAAGAATTATATTGGAATTTGTATGATTTTTCTCATTGTGTTGATTTTTTTTTCATTGAAAATACTTTTAGGGGGCCTGGAGAGATAGCACAGCAACATTTGCCTTGCAAACAGCCAATCCAGGACCAAAGGTGGTTGGTTTGAATCCCGGTGTCCCATATGGTCCCCCGTGCCTGCCAGGAGCTATTTCTGAGCAGACAGCCAGGAGTAACCCTTGAGCACCGCGAGGTGTGGCCCAAAAACCAAAAAGAAAATACTTTTAGGGAAATGTTTACAAAGTGTTGACTGTGAATTATTTTCTGAGGAAAACAAGTTTTGGGGAACACTTATTTCCCAAAGCAGAAGAATAAAACTCCCATCATCTTTGGGCATATGTTGTTTTAGAAAAATACATATTTGCCATATTGATTCTATCTTGAGGAGACAATATTGTTTTTGAAATTAACTCTCTATATGACAATCTAACAAATAACATTTTATGACTACCTACTAAGCAAATTAAAAATTTTTTCCCTTTCTTTTTGGTTCATACCTGGTATTACTTGTAGCTTTCTCCTAATTGTACTGCCAAGGTTGGCTCCATATCATGCTCAGGGAACCATATTATGGTGCTGGAATCAAACTTTGGTCATGGAAAACAATCACTCTAACCCCTGTACTCTCAAATTAAATTTTATTTTTATTTTTTTATCTTGATTTACTTTATTTTTATATGTAGTTTCTATATTTACACACCATAGTTACAAACATGTTTATAATTGGGTTTTAGACATAAAATGCACACTCCCCTTCACCATTGCAACTTTCCCACCATCATTGTCCCCATATCCCTCCTCCCCCATACCCTGTCTTCAGACAGGCATTGTATTTCTCTTTCACTGTCATGGTAGTTCTTAGTTACTTCTCTAACTGCACTTATCAATCTTTGTGATAAACTTTTTATCATGGGCTGGTCCTTCCAGTCCTCATCTTTATTGTCTTTGGGTATTATTACTACATTGTCTTTTATTTTTCTTAAATCCCACAGATGAGTGAGACTATTCTGTGTCTATCTCTATCCCTCTGACTTATTTCACTCAGCATAATAGTCTCCATGTCCATCCATGGATAAGCCAACTTTATGACTTCATTTTTCTAAAAGCTGCGTAATATTTCATTGAATAGATGTACTAGTTTCTTTAGTCACTCATCTGTTTCTGGGAATCTAGGTTGCTTCCAGATTCTGGCTATTGCAAATAGCACTGCAATGAATATAGGTGTGCAGAAGACTTTTTTTTGTATTGAATTTTTGTGTCCCTAAAGTATATCCCTATGACCACTCCTTGCTGGGAGCTTAATGTATAGTTTTTTGTTTTGTTTTGTTTGGTGTTTGGGCCACACCTGGTGACACTCAGGGATTACTCCTGGCTATGCACTCAGAAGTCGCTCCTGGCTTGGGGGACCATATGGGATGTTGGGGGATCGAAGTTCGTCCAAGGCTAGTGCTGGCTAGGTAGACACCTTACCTCTAGCGCCACCACACCAGCCCCAGCATCTAGCTTTGTTTAAGGAATATCCATATTGTTTTCCAGAAAAGCTGGACTAGGTGGCATTCCTACCAGCAGTGAGAGTTCCTTTCTCCCCACAATCCCACCAGCACTGATTGTTCTTTGTGATGTGTGCTAGTCTCTGTGATGTGTGATATCTCATTGTAGTTTTTGATTTACAACTCCCTGATGATTAGTGATGTGGACCACTTTTTCATGTGTCCTTTGATCATCTGTATTTCATCTTTGAGGAAATGTCTTTTCATGCCTTCTCCCCATTTTTTGATGGGAATATATACATATTTATATTATATTTATATATATTTGTTGTTCTTGTTAAATTCTGTCAGTGCCTTGTATACCTTAAATATTAGCCCCTTATCTGCTGGGAGTTCTGTGAATAGTTTCTCTTATTCCATGGGTGACCTTTTTACCCTAGTCACCGTTTCCTTTGAAGAACAGAAGTAATCAGTTTGATGTAATCTCATTTGTTTATCTCTGCTTCCACTTGTTTGGACAGTGATGTTTCCTCCTTGAAGATGCCTTTAGCCTCAATTTCATGGAGTGTTTTGCTTATGTTTTCTTCTATATACCTTATAGTTTTATGACTGATATTAAGGTCTATTTTGATCTAACCTTTGTGCATGGTGTTAGATGGTGGTCCGAGTTTGCTTTTTTGCATATCGATAACCAGTTGTCCCAACACTACTTATTAAAGAGGCTTTCCTTGCTCTATTTTGCTTTTCTTGCCCCTTTGTGAAAGATGAATTTATTGTATGTCAGAGGGATCATTCTCTGAAAGCTCAAGTCTATTCCATTGACCTGAGGGTCTGTTTTTATTCCAGTACCATGTTGTTTTTAATAATTATTGTTTTGTAGTACAATTTAAAGTTGAGGAAAGTGATGCTTCCCATCTTTTTCTTCAGGCTACTTTATTATTGTTGGACATTTTTGTTCCAAATGGATTTCAAAAGTGTTTTATCTACTTCTTTGAAGAATGTCATGGGTATCCTTAGAGGGGTTGCATTAAGTCTGTACAATGCTTTGTACAATGCTTTAATTATGTTAATCCTCCTAATCCATGAACAGGGTATATGTTTCCATTTCCTTATGTTCTCTTTTATTACTTGAAGTATTGTTTTATAGTTGAATTTTTTACTTCTTTAGTTAAGTTGACTCTCAGGTATTTGAATTTCTGTGGTGCTATTGTAAATGAGTTTGCTTTTTAATGTCTATTTCTTCTCTATCATTTGTAATCTTGTTTATTTTTTTTGGTTTTTGGGCCACACCCAATGACACTTAGGGGTTACTCCTGGCTATGTGCTCAGAAGTTGCTCCTGGCTTGGGGGACCATATGGGAAACCAGGGGATCGAACCGCGGTTCATCCTAGGCTAGTGCAGACAAGGCAGGCACCTTACCTCCAGCGCCACCGCCCGGCCCCGATCTTGTTTATTTTTTTAAAAATCAACTCTTGCTTTAATTGATCTTCAGATTGTTTTTTGGATTTTCCATTCATTGACTTCTGGTCTAAGCTTTACTATTTCCTTCTGTTTTCCTATTTTTGGTTCATTTTGTTAATCACTTTTTTTTTTTTTTTTTTTGTGGTTTTTGGGTCACACCCGGCTGTGCTCAGGGGTTACTCCTGGCTCCATGCTCAGAAATTGCTCCTGGCAGGCACAGGGGACCATAGTGTTAATCACTTTTTAATGTCTAAGCTATGTCATTGAGTTATTTATGTAGGCCTTTCTTTCTTCCTAATGGATATTTGCAAAGCTATACATTTTCCTCTTAGTATAGCTTTTGCTGTGTCCCACAGATTCTGATAATTTGTGTCTTCATTCTTATTTATTTCCAGTAATCTTTTGATTTTCTCTTTTATTTCTTCTTTGACCCACTGATTATTCAGTAGTGAGCTGTTTAATTTTCCCTCCCTGTCTGCTTGTTATTCACGTCTAATTTCAGTACATTATGATCTAAGAAGGTAATATGTACAATTTCTATCATCTTTATTTTATGTAGGTATGTTTTATGAGCTAGCATGTGGTTTATTTTAGAGAATGAACCATTGGAGAAGAATGTGTACCCAGTTTTCTTGGGATGGAGAGCCATATATATATATATATATATATATATATACATACATTTTATATATATATATATATACATGGAGAGCCATATTATATATATGGAGCCATATATATATATATATTTGCCTAATATATATGGCTCCATATATATAATATGGCTCTCCATATATATATTATATATTATATAATTATATAATATTAATATTATATATTAGGCCAATTTCTCCCATTGCTCCTTTTAGTGCTAGTATATTCTTGTTAGGTATTTGCCTGGTTGACGTATCAAGTGGTGAGAAAGCAGTGTTGGTTGAAGTCTCTCACTATTATTATATTGTTATATCTTCCTTCAAGTGTCAGCAGTTGTTTTAAATATCCTACTGCCCCCTCACTTGGTTTGTATATGTTTAGAAGTGTGATTTCTTCCTGTTTTACATATCCCTTAATTATTAAGAAATATCATTCCTTGGCCCTTTTAACTTTTTTAAGACTAAAATTTGTCACCTGAAATTAGTAGGGCCACTCCAGCCTTCTTAAAGGAGTTGTTTGCCTGAATGATTGTCCTTTCAACCTTTGAGTTTGTGTTTGTTCTGCTATTCAGATGTGTTTATTGTAGGCAGAAAAATGTTGGATTCAGCTTTTTGATTTGTTTTGTCACTCTGTGTCTCTTACCTGGTGTATTTAGTCCATTGACATTGAGAGAGACGATTGTCATGGGATTTAGTGTCATCTTTTGGTAGGAGTTCTTTGTGTTGTGGTCTGTCTTATTTTTATGTAGATCTTTCAATTCAGCCTTTAAGCTTGGTTTTGAGTCTGTAAACTTCCTGAGCTGTTGTTTATCCGTGAAGCTGTGTATTCTTTCTTCAAAACTGGATGGGTGAAGTACTATTGGCAACACATTCATTTTGTTGAGTTTTATCACTATATCCCACCACTGACTTTGGGCCTTGAGGGATTCTTGTGACAAGTCTAGGTAAATCTTAGGGATGCTCCATTGAATGCAATTTCTCTTTTTGATCTTGCTGCTTTCTTTATTCCATCCCTATCTGTGGAGTTCATCATTGTGATTAGGATGTGTCTTGGACTGTTTTTCTTTTCTTTTTTTTCTTTTTTCTTTTTGGTTTTTGGGCCACACCCAGAAACGCTCAGGGGTTACTCCTGGCTATGCGCTCAGAAGTCGCCCCTGGCCTGGGGGACCATATGGGGCATGGGGGATCGAACCACGGTCCGTCCAAGGCTAGCGCAGTAAGGCAGGCACCTTACCTCCAGCGCCACCGCCTGGCCCCTGGGCTGCTTTTCTTTAGCTCTCTTTTGGCTCGTACTTTTCAGACATTTGGCTTCATGCACTCTTTAGCTAGGGAATTTCTCTGCGATGATATCTTTGACTGTTATACTTCATGGAGGTTTTCTTCCTGAGTCTCTGAATGCCAATGATTCTTTTCTTTTTCCTGTTGAGACTTATATTTCATCTGTTCACATTCTTGAGAGCTTCTCCCATTGTCTTATGATTTGTTTTGAGGCTCTTTTCAACCTCTTTTTTTTGTATGGAGTTGTTATGCATCTCATCTTCCAGCTTACTGATTCTGTCTTCCACCTCTGTTACTCTGTTGGAGAGGCTTTCTAGTAAGGTTTTCTTTTAGCCTAACAAGTTTTTCAGCCCTGTTATTTCAGTTTGAAGTTTTCTTATTTCTACTTTCAGATCCACTTGATTCTTAGTTATTATTCTTTCAGTTTGTTCCATGATTTCTTTGAGTTCTATGAACACTTCCACATTCTTTTAAAGTCCTTATCTGAGAGAATAAATAGGTATTTGGTACTTTTCAGGTCATCGGAGCTACCATCTATGTTCTTTAAGCATGGTGGCGCTTTGCATTGTTTCCCAATTGTAGTGGGTGTGATGTGATGTTTTCCATGTCCCATGATGGCATTTCTTGATAGGAAGTGTGCACTCCATTATTGGCTCTTTGTCTTTGACTTGGATTCCTTCTCTCACCTGGGTGCCATGACATGGCTTCTGGTTTCTAAAGCCTCCAGTTCTATCTCTTATGACACTGTTATCTCTTATGCAGGTTCACCTGCTCTGAATCCCCACCTTGGGCTTCAGTCTTTCACCTGGGTGCTGTCCACATTGCTCTTGGGTCCTTACACCTTGGGCTCTGCCTCCTGTTTCCTTGTCTCTGATTCAAGTTTAGTTGCTCTCAAATTAAATTTTAAATCATGCTTTGGTAGCCATGCCACAGGAAAGCACAGACCAGACAGTCTGTCATCAGCAGCCAACTCAGCTACTTTCTGTATATTTGGACAGGTTATTCCCTTCTGTTCACTCAGTTTCCTTATCCGGAACCTGAAAAAGCAGAATTTTTACAGCTTTTAGAATAATTTTCCTGGCACATCATCATCATTACCCAAAAACAAAAAACAAACAAAAAACAAAACAAAACAAAAAAATTATCTTCACTGAAATATGTTTTATTGACATGCTTTTGCTTGCAAGGAAAGCTGTCTGGTACTAGGACACAGGACAATTTCAGAGAGTGGAAAAGAAGACAATAGGGCTAATTGGAAACCATAGTTATGATCACAGGATAGCAAAACAGTTGTGGAAAGTGGTCATGAAGATTACTGTGAGAGTTAGGTTCAGGAGAGAGCAGGAAAAGTTTGTGGCCCACTCATTATGCCATCCTGTTTAAGCTCAAGTCTCCACTTTTCCCTGTCGCACCCTCTGCTCACTGGTTTTCTTTGCTTTCCAAGTTATTTCTGTTTCAGAAAGGTTCAGGCTTCCAAGTCTTTAGAGTCTTTCTGACAAAGATAATATACTGAGCTGGCACCCAGGGGAGAGTTCTTGTCTCAGAGAGGGGTTATTCTGATGTTTCAGGCCACTAATGACTACATTGTATTTTGTGGAACTTGGGTGACCATAGAATTTGGAAAGCCAATGCAAATGATTAATGATGGTGAGGTCTTCAGTTTTTCAATGTGAACCTTCCAGTACATTAAAACTTGCTCTGTTCTTAGCATCACAAAACACTAAGAGTGTTTTCTGGCACCCAACATGAAGTGTTATGTTTGAGCAGAGCTAGCTATCAGATAGTAGATCATTCCTGATAGCTCTCATTCTCCTCCAGGAAGGGAAATGACCTTCTATTTACATTATTAGATAGAGCAACACACTGTAGGTTTTAGACATTGGAAATGTTTCAGGGGGTTCTTAGAGTTGTTGATATTTTTTTTGTCTCTAGTGATGTCAATATTTTAGTGAGGCAGATTATTTGTGTTAAAAATCTGTAGTTCCAGGGGGCCGGGCGGTGGCGCTGAAGGTAAGGTGCCTGCCTTACCGCGCTAACCTTGGATGGACCGCGGTTCGATCCCCCGTGCCCCATATGGTCCCCCAGGCCAGCCAGGGACGACTTCTGAGTGCATAGCCAGGAGTAACCCCTGAGCGTCACTGGGTGTGGCCCAAAACCCAAAAAAAAAAAAAAACAAAAACAAAAATCTGTAGTTCCGAGGCCGGGCGGTGGCGCTGGAGATAAGGTGCCTGTGCTAACCTAGGACGGACCACGGTTCGATCCCGTTTCCCCATGTGGTTCCCCGTGCCTGCCAGGAGCGACTTCTGAGCGAATAGCCAGGAGTAACCCCTGAGCGTCACCGGGTGTGGCCCAAAAAACCAAAAACAAAAAAAAAATCTGTAGTTCCTGACCTTTTATTTTTTTCTTTGATTTTTATAGCTTTTGACCATATTTGGGAATTTTCTAGAGAAACCAGTTATCATGGAAATCTTCAGCCCCCATTACAGCACACTTGTACACATGTTTGAAGCAGAGTTGGAAATGTGTAAACAATTATATAATGAACACCTAAAACAGGTAAGTGGGGCATGAGGTTGAACATGTCCAAAAATCAGTTTTGTGAAGTTAGGATCATCAAAATCATATTTAAAAGTATCTGAGGGGCCGGAGATATAGCATTGAGGTAAGGTGTTTGCCTCTCATGCAGAAGGTCAGTGGTTCGAATCCTGGCGTCCCATATGGTCCCCTGAAACTTCCAGGAGCGATTTCTGAGTGTAGAGCCAGGAGTAACCCCTGAGCACTGCCAGGTGTGTCCCAAAAACTAAAAGTGTCTGAAGATTAGACAAAGGCACTAAAATTTCTATACATGTATTTTAATTACTTTTCCTTATGAAGATAAAATCCTACTTGGTATCATAACACTTCTACAAATCAAATTACATCAACTTATGTTTTTTGTACTGGTACTTTGAAAGTACCCAAGTGAGCCATTGCTTTCAATGTTGGAATGTATGTGAATAAATGTTCTCTTTCTCTTCACCACAATATTAAATGCAGATTGAACAGGGAAATGTGATTCTTAACAAGAATATGCCATTTACCTCAGGAAATATCAAATGGGCTAAAGAGGTTCTTGAACGACTTCAAATGTTTTGGTCAAACTTTGCTTCACTCCATTATCTGTAAGTAGTTGGCCTTATTTCATGGTAAAATGACCCAGATGATTGAGATCAGTTTTATAGGTCAGAGAACTATTCATTTTAGCACCATTGACTGTACTTGTTGAGAAGGATTAACTTCTATGTTTTTCCTTATGTTCATCTCTGATTTTATCTAACATTGACTGATCTTATATTTTCCATATTTCAGATCATTATTGTTTTCACTCATTATATATACATGTTTTATTAGTGTTGTTCATTTTTCCTTCCTCCAATAACTAAAATTCCTTCTGTTTAGTAGACTTTGCATGCCTTTATTTTTTCTTTGTAACAACTAGAATTTTGTTACTAGGATCTAGCAAAGTCACTGGTGCTCCATTCATTTATTTCTTTCCTTTTATAAAAAATTTAATCATCAGGGCTGGAGAAATAGTATAGCTGTAGGGCATTTGGCTTGCATGCAGCCCACCCAGGGTGGACGATGGTTCGTATCCCGGCATCCCATTATTGTCCCCAGAGTCTGCCAGAGCAATTTCTGAGTGCAGAGCCAGGAGTAACCCCTGAGCACCACCGAGTGTGACCCCCCTCAAAAAAAGTAGTCATTATGGATTACAAAGTCATCATTGATTAAGTTTCAGTCATATCATATTCCAGTACCAATTCCTTCACAAGAGCCCTTCATTCTCATCTTTATTATATGTTTTGAAGCGAAGGCAATCAATAAACGTTATTTGACTTTTGAATTTTTCATCCTGGTTTCACAGTTTATTATGTTTTCTATTGTGGATTGCATTAAAGCACTGATGTCTAACATATAAAAAGGTAGAAAAACCATATTCCTACAGGTTCTTGGAAAGTCCTAATGATGGCTTAGTTTATCAGAAGTATGTTGAAATGACATCTTTGCTAGACCAATTTGAAAATCATATCTACCATGAATGGAAAAGTAAAGTGGACGAGATTTGTGAATTCAATTTGAATCAACCCTTGGTTAAATTCAGTGCCATAAATGGTCTTCTTAGTGTCAACTTTGATCCACAGGTAAGGATTTGATATTCCTAAGATGTTTCATAAATGGTATATTCTTTTACTCAAAATATACTTATTGCTATTTGGGGGAAATGCCAGTGCTATGAGAAATGTATTATAAATAACCTTCAACAGTTTTGTCTTACAGAGATTTGTTTCCCGAATATACTTTTTATGTAGTTGATCTAACATAGTTACAATAGTGTTAATGTGTATGATTTCGGTGTACAAAATTACTGCATCTCATTACCACCAAAGTGCCAAGACCCTCTGATACCCAAGTAATATATATACATATATATATGTATATATATATGTATATATATACATATATATATATGGTTTTTGGGCCACACCCAGTGGTGCTCTGGGGTTGCTCTTGGCTCAATGCTCAGAAATCGCTCCTGGCAGGCACAGGGGACCATATGGGATACCGGGATTTGAACCAACCACCTTAGGTCCTGGGTTAGCTGCTTGCAAGGCAAAAGCCGCTGTGCTATCTCTCCACCACCCCACCACCCAACTTATATTTTTAACTATCTTTTTATTTTGCCTTATAATTAATAACCACTTCCACCTCCACTGGATACTGAGTTACTGAGAATAGGGTCCATTTCATTTTCTTTTTGTTTTCTGTGTTTGAAGCGAATATCTGATACTTCAAAAACAATAAATCTTCAACTGTAATGAATCATAAGCCTTTTACTATGTAACATATGGTTTAAATAAATTATAAACTACAGTTTGAACAGTACTTTTAACACATACCAGATTTTTAAAGTTTATTTGAGGAACCCACAAAATCTTTCTGTCACATTTTAGGTAGATAGTGATAAACTTTCATTTTTCATAATTTGTATCAAAGGGACAATGAGTTTAAATATGTTGGTTAAATTGATGTATTTATTAAAAAGACAATTAAAAAATATAAAACAACTTGTAAGTGGATAAAAATTAACAATTCAGATGAGCATTACCTTTTGTTAGGTGAACATGGAAACTAATAGAAATGATATATTTCTGTTATGTGTTATTATTAAATATGTATATGTATGCATATCTATCTATCTATCTATATCTCTATACCTATGTATATATCAAGATGAGGAGACTATACCAGTGACGCTCAGGAACTACTTATTGCCAGCTCTGTTCTTTTAGTAATTGTTGCTTTTAGCAATGCTTGGGGGAATCAACCCAAGCCTCTGCATCTATGCAGTCACACATGAGATCAACCTCTCTGACCTGCCATGTGTATCTTTTACATAAGTAATCATCACAACCCCAAGCTTGCTAGATAGGATGTACAAAAGTCTTAATTTCTGTTTATTTATACAAGAATTAGCTTTTCAGGAAAGGAGAATCATATAAGAATATTTTCCTGTAAGTTTCTCAGACAAAATAGTGGTTTTAAATACATGGCTGAATTTTTATATGATGAATATCAACACTGATTTTCTTTACAAAACTTAGCACACAGATACATGTATATGTGATCTAGAATAGTCACAATATTTTTCCAACTAGGTTTCTTCCAAACTTGTTTACTTTTCGTGAACTACCCATCCTATTAGAGGGCCCTCTAATCTTACCCTTTAGCCTCCATATGTATGATTTTACCTTTGACTCCCTTCAAGTATCCTGCCTCCGGCTGAGCCATGCTGACTCAGAGAATTGAGGAAGGAATCCCTCTATCTTCTGATTTAATAAAATTAAGTTCTAGAAACTAAATTCTTAGAATTTTTAAGGAATAATTTCCATGAAAAGATTACGTAGATACAAAATCTATTATGTTAGTATTGGACAAAATATGTAAGGCAATTTGTATACATACTTCTTTTAATAGTCTGCTCAGAGCCCATGGTGTAGGGAAAGAGTGGTTTTTGCTAACCTATGACTTAGCATTTCTAAAAAAATCAGTGTTTTTTTTGAAGATTGCACAATAAAAAAGCATAGAGCTGGGGGAAGGGAGTTATGCTACAGATAGTAATTCAAAATCATTCAGTGATACATTTAAAAACCAGGAACCTAAGCAAAACAGGATTATTAATACAATATGATGTGTATTATGTATGTATTCCTAAGCTTTTTGGTTCAGTTGGATACTTTTTTTTTTACTTAATTGATCAGTAAACAAAACAAAGTGAGTGGTATGCACAGAAAAATTGTTTTCTAGTATATAATCATAGTAGAACAAATTTGTGTTTGTGTAATAAGAATTTTCATATCTAGCAAAGATGGGAGTCCCTCTGGCTCTTCCTTCCAGACCTTAGTATGCAAATGTCACTGTGCTTTGCTGGAACCTTTCTGTAACAAGGAGACATGAAGTTAATACATTAATTTTTGTTTGTTTGTTTGTTTGGGTCACACCCGGTGGTGCTCAGGGGTTACTCCTGGCTCTGCACTCAGAAATAGCTACTGGCAGGCTCAGGGAACTCTATGGGATGCATTTGTCCTAGGTCAGCTGCATGCAAGACAAACAAATGCCCTACCACAGTGCTATCTCTCCAGCCCCAATACCTTCAGTTTTTATACTTCCATATCCTATGGCATGTTGTTTTTCTCCTTTTATAAACAGAAGTACCCTTACTGTAATAATTTGAAAAGATGATCATCATTAAACAAAGCTTTAAAATTTTTTATTTTGGCTCATGCTAGATGATACACTAAAAACAGGTAATATGTTTTTATTTTCTTTTAATAGTTAGTTGCAATATTGAGAGAAGTGAAATATCTTTTGATGTTGAAGAAGTCAGACATTCCAGATTCGGCACTAGCCATCTTTGAAAAGAAAGATATCATTTTAAAGGTTTGTACATTTAGAAGTTATTTTTGTTTTTTTGTTTGCTTGTTTGTTTTAGTTTTGGCGCCACACCTGGCAGTGCTCAGGGTTTACTTCTGGCTCTTTGCTCTCAGAAATTGTACCTGGCTAGCTTGGGGGAACCATCTAGGATGACAGGGATGGAACCTGGGTCAGCTGCATAGAAGGCAAACACCCTCCTCATTGTTATCGCTCTGGCCTCTAGAAGTTGGGAATATTTTGGATATGAAAACACATCAATTTTAAGTGCTCACTTGTGGGCCAATGGTATTAAAGACAGAGTGGGTAACTATATCTGGGGAATTTTTCTTTCTCAGTACATTGGAAATCTTGAACTCCTTGTGCATGACTACAACAAGCTGAAACAAACACTCCTGGACGTTGAATACCCACTAGTTGAAGGCGAGCTAAGGGTGGTTGATGAGCAGCTGCAGGCAGCGGCTACTTCCTTGACATGGCAGCATGACTGCTGGGGTTACATCGAGCGTGTGAGAACAGTCACTTCTGAGCTGGAGCGCAGAGTTGATCAGGCACAGAGTCATGTGAAGCAGATCCAGCAGGCCATGAGGGCCTGGGCCGACTGTTCTTTCCTTCCCAAGAGAGAGCACAGAAGAGACTTGGCCTTGGTTTGGGAGGACAGAGGTTATATGTTTGCTAAAAAATACAAGCTCATCCAAGAAGATGGTTGCAAGATTCTCCAATTGGTAGAGGTACTTTTTGGGTTTCCTTTTGGGTTTTGAAATTATTAGAAGATCTTTCCTCTGGTTTGGCAAGAAGGGACATACGTTTTATCTGAAATGTAGGTATCCTGCATTGGTCCAAAGAAGCTTTCAAGTTAGAGTTAGAAGCTGTAGTAACAAGCTCTGCTCCAGGGATATCTATTTAAAAAGATTGTTTTCTTTTTTGAAATTAAGAAGAGCCATGATTTACAAAGTTATTGCTAAGTCTTAGGCATTCAATATTGTAACTTCAATCTCATTACTAATGTCAACTTCTTTTCACCAGATTTCTCATACTCCCTCCCTGTCACCCCAAGCCTCCCACCTATCATTTTGACAAGCATATTCCAAAGTTTGGTGGTGGTAGTTGAGGTCTAAGGATTATAGTATTCTTGAGCCTATGCTTTGAATATATAGCTATATCATACGCCCACATTTCCACTATAGCCAGGGTTTACAGCTACCCATTTTTATTTCTTTGTTTTTTTGGGGGGTGGGGTTGTTTCCAGTAGTGCACAGGATGTAGTCCTGGCTCTGTGCTCAGAGATCCACCTGATGGTGCTCCAGGGATCTCATGGGATGGGGTGGGGGGAGGGGATAAAGTTCAGGTTGGTTGTATGCAAGA
>PVKC010030653.1:0-14761 GCA_004027635.1 Crocidura indochinensis
TTTTGCTGGGTACAGTATTCTAGGTGAAGCATTCATTTCATTCAGTCTTGTCACAATATCCCACCACTGTTTTCTGGCCTTGAGTGTTTCTGGTGACAGGTCTGCTGTAAATCTCAAGGATGCTCCCTTGAATGTAATTTCCTTTTTTGATCTTGCTGTTTGCAGAATTGTGTCTCTATCTGTGGGATTCGTCATTGTGGCTAGGATGTGTCTTTGGGTATTTTTTCTGGGGTTTCTTTTGGTTGGTACTCTTTGGGCATGCAGGATTTGATCGCATATATTTTTTAGCTCTGGAAGTTTCTCTTTAATGATGTTCTTGACTTATGATTCTTCCTGGATATTTTTTTCCTGTGACTCTGGGACTCCAATGATTCTTAAGTTGTTTCTGTTGATCTTATCATAGACTTCTATTTTCATCAGTTTCCATTCTTTGACTATTTTTTCCATTGTCTGTTCGCTTGTTTTAAGTTTTTTTTTCCAATCTCTCTCACTGTATGGAGTTGTTATTTATCTCATTTTCCACAGCACCAATTCTATTCTCAGCCTCTTCTACCCTGGTATTGAGATTATCCATTTTGTCATTCAATTAATTTACTGAGTTTTTCAGGCCTGTTAGTTGACATGCTATTTCAGTTTGGAGTTTTGTGATTTCTGTCATCATATTTTCTTGGTTCTTATTAGTGTTCTGTTCAACTTGGCCCATGGTTTCTTTGCGTTCTTTCAGCATCTTCCATATTGCTTTTCTAAAGTCTTTATCTGAGAGATTGATTAGTTCGTTGGTCATTATCTGGTCATCAGAATTGTCTTCTTTGTTCTCTATGTCTGACGCTGGTCTGCGTTGTTTCCCCATTGTCACACTAGTATTGTGTGTTTTTCTATGTGTTGCAGTGGTATTCATTGGCTAAATGATGTACGCAGCCACACTCCTCTGGTTTTTCCCTTTCTAGGTGTGTTGATTTGCCTACAAGGGAGTGGAGTACTCCGTGGATGAGGCCCCACACAGGATCAAATCTTAGGCCAAAGCACGCAGCAGAGAAGACAGTCCAGAGAGAAAGAAGACAGTGATCCAGCACAGTCCTTAGTGTAATATTTTTTTCTTCTTGTGATGTTGTTCTTTCCCTAGAAAGAGCGCACGGCCGCGTACCAGAGCCAAAGTGCTCTTCTGCGGTCTCTTTTTGGCCCACTCCCAAGAGGTTTGGGCAACAGGAGAGGAGAGGACACATGGACTTTTCGAAGTCAAGCAGGCATAGATTAGCAGAAATTCCCAGCCTGACGTCACAAACGGGAACTGACTTTTGCAAAGTACCCGCTTCTTGCCGGTTTTTCACTTTATAGAGGTGTTTCTGGGCATTCCTGCCCTTGAATGGACCTCTGGAGAGTGAGTTTTTTTGGAGCCTATTCGGCCCACTCCCAAGAGGTTCAGGCAACAGGAGAGAAGAGAGAAACACACGGACAGGACTCACAGTTTTTCGCAGAAATTCCCAGCCTGACATCACAAACAGGGGACCTGGCTTTTGCCCCAAGAAGACTTCTCAAGAAGACCAATTAAGCAACTAAATAAGGTGGCATGAAAATCATTGACTAGGGGCCCGGGAGATAGCATGGAGGTAAGGCGTTTGCCTTTCATGCAAAAGGTCATCGGTTTGAATCCCGGTGCCCCATATGGTCCCCCATGCCTGCCAGGAGCAATTTCTGAGCATGGAGCCAGGAGTAACCCCTGAGCACTGCCGGGTGTGACCCCCCCCCCAAAAAAAAGAAAATCATTGACTATAATATATCAACACAATTTTTGAATTATTTCACCTAACACAGGGATAGAACTACATGAGGCTAATGCCATATCTGTTCTCTGTGAATATGCATTTTTACCCCGTTTTATTACTTTACTCTTCCTCAAACAAAACCACATAACTTGAACTATCTAGTTCCACCTCCCAATTAGAGGGAGAAGTAATGGAGGTACCAAGGCCAAACAGTTATAAGATCATTAAGTAATAAACTAGACACAAGGGGGCCACTCAAGCTAGAAGCCCCTGGGGTGTGTGAGGGTGGAGGATAGGGGAGGCAGGATGGGAATGGAGGTGGAGGGAGGACAATTTGGTGATGGGAATTCCCCTGATTCAATGTTAACATGTACCTGGAATATTACTGTGAACGATATGTAAGCCACTATGATTAAAATAAAAATGAAAAAAATACCTATGTTAAAAAAAAGGAATAAAGACATTAAACTAAAGCCCCCACCTCTTATTTTTTGGGAGGGGGCACACCCGGTGGTGCTCAGGGGTTACTCCTGGCTATACATTCAGAAATTACTCCTGGCTTGGGGGGCCATATGGGATGCCAGGGAGCAATCTAAGGTCCGTAGTGGGTCAGCCACGTGCAAGGCAAACACCCTACCACTGAGCTACTGCTCTGGCTCCCTCTTTTTTATTTTTAAATTTAAGGAAGATAGGTGCATTAACTTTTGAAATTCATGAGATGAAGGGAGGGTCAGACATGAACATTATATTAAAAACAAAATATTTTTTTCTTTAAAAAATGTAAGCTGAGGTTGGACATATTGTGGGCAGGACACTTGTTTTTTCTTATAAGCAGATGACCTGAGATTGATTCTTGTGCCTCAGCTGGTTCTCAACTACTTGCCATTGTTTCTCTGAGTTGAAAGACCAGGGTAAGACCTAGGCATCATTGGGAATAGACCCAAACAAAAACACCCTCCACCCAAAATCCACCAAAACCCCAAACAAACCAACCAAACAGAAGTAAGATATATTTTTTGTGATATATATATATTATATATAAGAAAATATACAGGAATATAGTAAAGAGAAAATTTTTTTCTGCAGATCTTTGTGAGTTTATAAACTATTATGTTTCCTCCACATTTAAAAGCATGATTCATACTTATATAAAATATGTTTGTTATAAGTATACACATGTTATTTTTCCTTAACCCTCATATATTTGTCTGCTATTAGCTAAAAACTCTTTCCCCAAGAAAGTTTCTTCTTTAGTATCTCTGACTCTCTTGTGATTGGGTACTTTCATGTACGTCTTTAAAGGATTCAGCATAGTTTTTACTGTATTTATTTGCTTAATGGCACCTTTGTCCACAGAGAAATCTAAAAGGCTGATTTATTCCTTAATATATTTAAGTGCCTAGCAGTGCACATGGTACAGGGCCATAATTTAATACATACTAGTAAAAATCAGTCAGTAAAATGAGTGGTTCAGAGAAATCATATTTTGACAATATTTGTTTGGGATCCTATAGGTATAAGAGTATTCTAAGAAGAAAATGAATGATGGGAATCACTTCTAGTTGAGGAGAAGCATGGGATATTCCAAAAAATACCATTAGATTTGGTGGGTAGAAGATGAGTAGAGGATTTGAGAGGAGAGTAATAGGCATAGCACTCAGATTCTAAGAAGTTAAGGGAGAGGGGAGGAAAGGATTGCTTCTCCCAATATTCTTTCTTTCTTTCTTTCTTTCTTTCTTTTTTTTTTTTTGGTTTTTGGGTCACACCCGGCAGTGCTCAGGGGTTACTCCTGGTTCCATGCTCAGAAATTGCTCCTGGCAGGCACGGGGGACCATATGGGGCACCGGGATTCAAACCCAATATTCTTTCAGTGTGCACTTTCTGAATAATACAAGCAATTGGCTTTGATGAGATCTAATATACAGGAAAAGAGGTCTTTCACTGAGTGGGATGGTAGTAGATGATTAGGTTCCAAATTCTGATTCAGATCTTCCCAAAGTTAATTGGCATACTGCTCCTTTACAGAAAAAAATTACTTAGTACTTCTCTGAAAATCCAATGTTGTTAAATAATCAAATTAAAGTGCTCCTCTTGCCAACACATATGACATGCTAATGCTAATACCGTCTTCTGGTTTGATAGAGCACTTATGGGCAGTATCATCCACTTTGGGAAATATGGGGTGCATGGACTTTGCCTGTTTGCTCAGTTAATAATTAAAGGCTTAATTAATTAATTGACTTATTTCAAGGCTCTGTAAACTTGGGTAAGAATGTAAAGGTTCTCTGTTTAACGTTTTACATTGGTAAAATCATATAAAATTTAACATATGTTAACAAGCAGACAAGTGGCTGCTTGTTTTCTATAATTTTACTTACTGATAACTAGGACCAAGTTACAACATAGTCCAATTGGGAAAGCACTAGACCTGCTAAGAGGAAAAGAGTTTGTCGAAGACCTCAGAAGACTCAGTCATCTGGTATAGATAGGAGGTATAAATGCTAGACAGACATGGAAAGAGAATTTACTATTTTCTAGATGGCCACAATCTCTCTCCCCCATGATGACTAATTTTATACCTTGGCAAGTTCTATCATACAGTGCTATCATATCCTCTGGCATGTGCTATCATAATAGTGCTATCATATAGCTACTTAGAGAATGTGATGGTTGACACAACAGAACTGGCTATGGCAGAGTGTGAAAGCAGAGATCAAAAGTTTCAGTGATGTGAAGAGCTGAATGGAATGATATTATATAGGAATGAATAAAACACCTTCTGACTTTGCTCTGTTCATCAAGGGGATAAAGAATGTGCTGGTGAGAGAGGCACTGTGCCATGCAGAAATTTATGGGTGCATTCCTTCTTTTATCCAGAGGAAGCTGATGGTAGGGGAGGCTGTCAAAGAAGGTTCTACAACAGAAATGGGCACAGAAGAGAGACCACATGATATCACTTAGCTGCTTGAGGTAAGATAGGAGTCATTACTCTAATGAGTAACAGGAATGGCCAGTCAGGGAAGGAGCTGACCCCTAGTGTCATGAGATGATTAATAAGACAGAACATGCTTAGAACAAGATAGATTAGAGTCCAACAAGATTATACTCCAATCCATAAGATCAAAAGGAATAAAAGATGGTCTGAAGTAGAAAAAAATTACCCCTTTAAGAGGTCAGTTTCTGGACCTGATTCAATTTTAATAACCACTAACCTTTGACTAAAGGAAAATCTGTGTCTTCTATGATAACAGACACTACACACCATGACAAGTGTATTTAGTCAATTTTTCTCAATCCATTTCCAGAAAGATCAAAGATAATTTTAGGGTGGGAGGCAACCCAACAAAGGGGAAAAGAGAATACATGAAAAAAAGTAAGGACGGTACACTTGTTGAAAATAGGTCTATACTGGCATGGCTACTTCCAAACTTGAAGGCTTAATATTGTGGGTTCCCATTATAGCTCAAATTTAGATCACAGTGCAGACAAGGTAGTGGTTAGTGTTCTGAGCTTTTCTGGTGACAATATTTCCCTCAACCAACCATTTTAGAATTTTATAATAGTTTCTGTTTAAAGTCACCTTGTTTTATTAAGATTGTGCTCACAGTTACTGCATCATATTTGAATGCTTGTCTAATGCATGAATTTTTCGCTTAAAAAGATAGGTCAGACTTCTTATGCTTAGTAACACTAGAGACACACTTTAGCACCATGCTTGTGGGCTAATTCAAATAGTAAAACCAGCACCCAAAAGCACAACTTACATAAAATTTGGCATTCAACAAATGATGACAAGATCATTGTTTACCATCTGAACACTGCAAAGAGCAAGCAGAGTGCCTTGTTTGACCCTAGCAAGGAACATACTACTCTACACATGCCATAAATGATTAAAAATGTCTCTTTGAGAGACCCGAAGAAAAACACCCCAAGACACATCTTAGTTATAATGACAAATCCCACAAATAGGGAGAATGTTGAAAGCAGCAAGATGAGAAAGGGAAAATACATTCAAAGGAGCATCCTTAAGACTTACATCAGATATGTCACAAGAAGCTATCAAGGCCAGAAGACAGTGGTGGGATATTATGACAAGACTGAATGAAATGGATGCCTCACCGAGAAGACTGTACCCAGCCCGACTCAAGTTCAGGTTTGAAGGAAGGATACATAGCTTCATGGATAAGCAACAGCTCAGAAACTTCACAGATGCAAAACCAGCCTTAAAGGAAAAACTGAACGGTCTACTTTAAGACAAGAGAGACCAACAAACACGGCACACTTATCTACAAAGATGACATTAATTCCTATGACAATCATCTCCCTCAATGTCAGTGGACTAAATTCACCAATTAAAAGACACATAGTGGCAAAATGGGTCAAAAAGATGAACCCAACCTTCTGCTGCCAACAAGAAACACACCTGAATAGTAAGAACAAACATAGACTCAAAATCAAAGGCTGGGGGAAAATAATCCAAGCAAACAACACTCTTAAAAAACCTGGGGTGGCCATATTAATATCTGATGACACCAACTTTATACTCAGAAAAGTTGTAAGGGACAAAGATGGACACTTTGTACTAATCAAGGGATATGTGCAACAGGAAGAAATCAGACTATTAAACATGTTTGCACCCAATGAGAGACCAGAAAATTATCTAATACAAGTATTGACAAATATAAAGGAAGACATCAATAATAACACAATAATTGTGGGAGACCTCAACACGGCCCTGTTAACACTTGATAGGTCAACCAGACAGGAACCCAACAAAATATACTAACCCTGAAAAGAGAAATGGAAGAAAGAGGACTAGTAGATATATATAGGACACTCCACCTCCAAAAAACCTGGAGACACATTCTTCTCCAATGTACATGGGTCATTCTCCAGGATAGACCACATGCTGGCACATAAAACATACCTCCATAAAATCAAGAGGATAAATACCTTCCTCACACCTATGTTTATTGCAGCACTATTCACAATAGCCAGGATCTGGAAACAACCAAGATGTCCTTCAACAGACAAATGGATAAAGAAACTGTGGTACATCTACACAATGGAATATCATGCAGCCGTCAGGAGAGATGAAGTCATGAAATTTTCCTATACATGGATATACATGGAATCTATCATGCTGAGTGAAATAAGTCAGAGGGAGAGAGATAGATGCAGAATAGTCTCACTCATCTATGGGTTTTAAGAAAAATAAAAGTCATTTTTGCAACAATCCTCAGAGACAGAGAGGAGGGCTGGAACTTCCAGCTCACTTCATGAAGCTCACCACAAAGAGTGGTGAGTGCAGTTATAGAAATAACTACACTGATAAGGTGCTCAGGTGTTACTCCTAGCTGTCTGCTCAGAAATTGCTCCTGGCAGGCACGGGGGACCATATGGGGCACCGGGATTCTAACCGATGACCTTTTGCATGAAAGGCAAACGCCTTACCTCCATGCTATCTCCCGGGCCCCCACAATCATATTTGTAATCACGATGTTTAAATAAAGATATAAAAATAAATAAATAAATAATAAAAGCAATGAATGAAAACAAATGTCTCTTTGAGGGTAACACGTCAATTTTAGATTTACAAACACCAAATCTCCGAGCAATGATGTTGTGAATGTGAAGAATTTTGAGATCATCTTTGAAGGATGAGCAGATAAAAGTGAGGAGGTGGGTGGGAAGGGATTTCAGGCCCTGTGGAATCTACCATTGGCCATACTTTCTCATCACAGTAGATATCTGCTAGGAAATCATCCCCCCTCCCACCAAGGAGGAACCTTAGAGTTTTGCAACTTGCTGCTCATTAGAAGAGGTGTTTTATAATCAGATGCAGATATGCATATTATTTACAGAATTAACTATTGATAAAGGTTTCTTTGTATCAGAAATGTTTCTTTTTTTTTGATCTGTGAATGAGAATATTTTGGAGATTTTATGCTTATGAAAAACTCTAGGTTCAATCTGGCACTAACTCTGTAAATCAAGACAGATTATATTGTTGCCTTATACCTACAGAGGCAAGACAAAGAAAATTGGGAAGATGACCAAAAAGAGATTTTTAAATATTATAATTCTCCCTAAATCCTGAAACCTTAAAGTTGCTTAAATTTTTTAAATGAAAAATAATAATGATTTTTACCTTAATCAATTCAAAAATTGCTTCTGAAAAGTGATAAAACAGCATGTAGGTATTAGTCAAAGGTTTTCTTTTACAAGATTTGGCTGAAAATCAAACGTAAACTTCCATGTTCTTCTATAAACCCACTGGTTCTCATAGGTTTCTATTTTAGTTCCCCATTTCCATGGAAACAGATTTGACATCAGCAGAAAGAGAATGAGGTATTGAGTGATTTATACCCACCATTTGATATTTTAAGGAATTCAATGCTGCTCCTTTCCTTTTCTGTAGAAAGTGTATAAAGAAATATTTTCTTGTAGAGCTCTCAGACTTTAAGATAAAGGAGCCCTAGAAATATAACTCCATATGATAAAGTTAGAGCCACTGCCTCTGTGGTAAGAAATGAAGTAGAGTCTGAGTAAGTAAAGTAAGAGTAAACCCAGAAGTCAAGAAGTCAAGGGAGTTGGTTGCTCTACCCAAAAATAATTTAATAGAAATGGGAAGTTTATAAAGTATTTATAGCACATACTACAATATTGCTTAGGGGTTTAAAAACATTTAAAGCCACTAATAAAATAATGGCTCAAGAATGTCCCTTATTTATCTTGTAAGATAATTCTTCCTTTGATTAGTACAAGAACCCATGTATGCCAATTCAGTTGAAAGTGGTTTGATTTCAATCACCTTCTATAAAATTAAACTGGTAATTATGGTTGGTTCACTCATAGATCTGTGCTCTTTGGTCACTGCTTTTTAAATTGTACATATTTAGTTTCTTGAGGAACCACTAATAGCAGTGTTCTAGGATCATTCCTAGCAGTGCTCCCTGGACCATATGCATGGCTGGGAATTAAACCTAGGTTGGCTGTGCAAAAGACAAATGTCCTACATTCTGTACTATTTGTCAAGACCCTTATTCCTTATTAATGAGGATAATTAATTAAATGCCAATTCTGAAGGGTTGAATATACAATGTAAACTCCTGCTTCTCTTATGCTGCGTTCTTCTGCTTCTGCAGGGTTTGGATTCACTTTTGAGAGGTTTTCAGATACTCTCAAAGTTTGTGCAAGAATCCAAGACTTCTAGTTTCCCAGTGGGTAGCAACCATCCCTACATTTAAAAATATAGTTTAGGTACAAAGAGAACATAGGAGTTAAGGGACTGCTGGCTTTGGGTGCAACTGATGCTGCCTGGTATGATCTCCAACTTTTTATGGTCCCTTAAGCACTGCTGGGAATTCTCTGTGCACAGAACCAAGATTAACCTATGAACAGCACTTAGTGTATTCTCCAAATCTATCCCTTCAAAGAATACCATTATTTACACCAACCTTATTAATAGTGAGTTTCCATGTAGATCCATCATATAGTTAATTTAACTTAAAACACACAACATTATTCAAATTGCGTATTTACCAGAAGTTGCTATGGAATCTTGTGTTCAGGGTTAATCCCATTTAAAAGAAAGGAAGTTAACCTCTTTTTCCCCCCTTTATGCTGTTGCTGGGGATGAGCTATTCCTATAACTCTAGAACATTTATGCAAAGGAAGAATGATTCAGTTTGGAAATGATCAAAGTGCTAGGGTGAATGAATGTTTTCCTCTTTTGTTTATCCAGTTATCCACTTTTTTCTTCTGTAATTGTTTATCACTTCTCATGGAGAAAATGATAGTACATTGTAAACAAAACCCTTTTCTTCTCCTTTTAATATAGAAATTCCATGGCATTCAGAATTCTTTAAATTTATATTATTCTGGTACTAGGTTAATAGTTGGCATTGATTAGGAATAAAGTGAATGCTTGATAAAAATGTTGTAATTACCATAAGCATGCTTATGAATAGTTAATCAGTGTAAAATGAAAAGCCTCACTGTTAAAAAGTTTCTGTTTCTGTGACTCAAATGTTTGCTTTAAAGGCACTTAAGAAGTTCCTGCAGAATCTCTTATTCTCTGTTCTGAACATTTCTTGCTTATTCCTCCTGCATGGTAGGCTGATGTTACTATAAGAATATCGGATGAAACATTGTGGTATAAATTAGTACAGGACAAATTGCCTCTAAATTCTTTTTATGGGTGCAAGTGGGTAGAATATATCCAGTTTTCTTAGTTTAAGAATCAAAGTATTTTGAATATTCTAATGTGAGAATCAAGATAGTCAGACACCTCTTTATTTTAGAACTTTTACTTTTTTGTCACTCTTCTCCAACAAGACCCTCTTTTCAACATTTCTGATGTTAGGACTTTTGGATACTTGTATAACGGAAGCAATAGAAGACTAAGTGGTGCACGAGAGCTTGAGTGAGCATGTGTGTGTGTGTGTGTGTGTGTGTGTGTGTGTGTGTGATGTTGAGGATTGAATCCAGAGCCTCACACAGGCAAGACTGAGTGAGCCCCATTACCAGGTATTATGTGGAAGTTGCTTCTACAGTTTATGTACTCTTGTAGCTGCACATCATAATTGTGAAAATTGCATGTGACTTAGTGAGGAAAGAGTGTGTGTGTGTGAGAGAGAGAGACAGGGAAAGAGAGAGAAAGAGAGAGGGAGAGAGAGAAAGAAAGAGAAAGAGAGAAAGAGAAAGAGAGGGAACGAGAAAGAGAAAGAGATTTCATCTATGCACTGGTCTCCCTGGATAAGTGCCTGGGAGATTTTGGGAGGTGTTCTGGACATATAAAGACTGCCAGGAGCAAATACCAAGCAAGAATACCAGAATCTCACCAGCCCTATCAGTGAGTCTTCAAGCTGACTTTCAGATTTGATCTTAATATGTCAACAGGATCTCCACCAACTGAGTTGAGTTCTGCCTCAGGCTTGCAACAGGAGTTGCTTTATGATGCTTCTGGGAAGTCAGTAATTACCTTTGACCAGGTTTCTAGACCCTTTGTTTATCTCATCAAAAAAAATTTGGTAAAGGAGACAAAAAAGGAAGTAAAATCTATTCAGAAAGTATGAGGTAAGAGAGAGAGACAGAGAAACAGAGACAGAGAATCATATTCTAGAGAGAAGAAAAGTGTGAGCCATGAATTGTCTCAGTTCTACAGATCCTGAGACACATGACACCTCTAAATTCCACAATACTTTCATCCTAGTAGGAGCACAGCAAATAGATGGTAAAGAAGCATAGAAGCTAAGTAAGCTCGGTAAATAAAAACAATAATAACACAGAAAGCTCAACTAGTAAACAGTTCAGTAAACCCTCAGAGAATGCCTTTAGTAACACCATTTTGAGATTTTTCACAAGTTTTCTTTTATGGAACTAGTTTTGATAATTCCACTTAACATATTTGTTGCAGTAAGAATTATAAAATAAGTTATTTTATATCTACCAAAGGGGCAGATATGGGCAGTGGGTGGAGAACCTGGGACAATGATGTAGGGAAGGTCACACTGGTGGTGGGATGGATTTGTGCTGGAACATTGAATGCCTGAAACAACTGTATTATGAACACCTTTGTAAACCACAGTATCTAAATATAAATAAGGTTATGGAAAAAAAGTTTAAGCAGTTCTCATTGCAGTTACACAGTATCCCAAATTAATCTAATTTATTTCAACATTTTTTTTTGTTTTGTTTTGGTTTTTGGGCCACACCCTCTGACGCTCAGGGTTTACTCCTGGAAATGCATTCAGAAATCGCCCCTGGAGGCCTGGAGAGATGGCATGGAGGTGGGCGTTTGTTGTAATAATTTAGGCCTTATAATTGGCTTGGATGGTGGATGGAGGCCTCTGTCTTTAGGCTCTGGACCATGTGGCTCCACAACCCCAATTAACCCACAGGTCTGGATATTCATGAGAGAGGCGGGCAGAAATCTCACTCACATGCAGGCTTCAGGAAGCAACAGCTTTATTCATCCTAGCCACTACATGTGTGGCCTCTATCATAACCTTTTAAGCAGCTAGCCCTGCATCTTAACATCTCTCAGCCATCTTTCCTCTGACCTTCAAACTGGAAGAGATCCAACTGGGCAAAAGCCAAAGAAAAAAAGAGATCTTCTCCTCTGGGTCAGAGCTCTTAAGTACCTTTCCCAGACCCCTCCCAGGAAATGGGCAGGGTCTGCAAGTAAAGTTACAGGTCATCTCCGGTTTCCAAGACCCTGCCCAGAAATGGACGGGTCTCAGTTACCTGTATTCCGGGGTGGAGCTACATCTCCACCCTTTTTTTTTTACATAAAGACAAAAGGCATAAATTATGTGGCTTCCGCCTATCCAAAGGCTGGTCATATTTTCATAGTAACAGTGTAAATAAAGTGAAAATTAATATACCAGCCCTTTTCAACAACATAACATCATTGCAAAATATGCCATTAACCTGTAACTCAAAATTTTCTTAATTCTTTTTTACCAAGCACTATTCCAGAACTTCCATGTACCTATACCTTTAAACTATGTTGGGGGAACTTTCTGTCCCTATTCTTTTTTACCAAGCACTATTTCGGAACTTCCATGTTCCTATACCTTTAACTATTTGGGGGGAACTTTCTGTTCCTATTAACCTTCTCTACACACAAGTACTACAGCATAAGTGCATAACATACATTTTAAAAATCAGGCTAAGTACACTAAAATACACACAGTAAAACATTTTGCAATTGAAATGATTAACTATGGAAAACAATAAGGCACATTTAAATTATACAATGATTTAATCAAGAGAAAATTAGAAGCAGGCAGTTAGAAATCAGATATTTTAGTTGGGCTAAGCTGTTATACTCCCCCTTTTTAAATTTTGTACACTACTACCTAATTTTTTCCCATTACCAACACTAATTGTGATATCCCTTCACCTAACACCCAATGTCCAAACACTGGATTCGTTCCATGCTGATCTCACCACCTGGCTTCAAGTTCCATAGTCCCAGGCCTTGCAGACGGTCTGCTCACAATGTTTCACCTTTTTTCTATGGAGGTCGGATTGCAGGCTCGCAGCTTTTTCGGAGCAGAGCAGATCAGAGCCGAGCTGAGCCACACGTGTTGTCGCTTCTAGGCTGATTAGGAGCCTTTTTGCCGCTTCTTTACCGCAGGACCGGCACTGTTGGCTGATAACAGCTGCCTTTTCTCCCCAGCGGGTGGCTTTTAGGAAGCAGGTCCCACTACAACAGCTGCTGCAGTTTTTGTTTATTTGTTTGTTTGTTTTTCACAGCTTCACAGGGCGCTTCTAGATGTCCAGAGTTCAGAGTGGTTTAAACTAAAAGTTCAGTCCAAAATTCTTAAAGTCAAAGTCCAAATTCAAGCCAAAGATTATTCTTATTAAATCAGTCCACTTGTAAAAGCTTTTTCTTTCTAAAACTCTTCCAATTAAGGCCCTCTATCAGTTTCTGACAAGGCCGAGGTTCTTTGGAAAAGGATTTTTGGCAACAAAGTTTCAGTTCTGAGCCATGAATGGGGGCAATCCAAGTTTTCCCCTCTTCTATTTTAATGGTCCTTGTGCCCCTGGAAGGAATCACGGCCATCTTTTTACATGGCTGAGGTAATTGGAAAAGTAAATGAGGGATTAACTTTTATACCCCATATTCTTAGTGAATCTGATAAAAGGGAAAAATCCTTACAGTCTGGAATACAAATAGAAAAATAGAAACCTGTTTTCACTGGATTACAAACTTTGGGTAACTCATGTAACATGAATTCAATATTGCAATGTTTGTATAATATTACAGACTTGACTCAGTATTTTTATCAAGATCATTATAAAAAAGATATTAACAATGAAAATCCAAAGGGACATAAAGGTAAATTGGCAGATGAATTTGGTCATCTTATCAAAATCATGGGAAATGGATGCCATAAGTATTTCAATCCTGAAAAATTCAAAGCAACAATAGGTTTACTCAATGACCAATTTACTGGACACAATCAACAGGATCCTCATGAATTATTAATGTTTCTTATCGAAGGACTGCATCAAGATTTGCTTAAAAATTCAATAACAGATGAAACTGTACACCTTATAAACAATGATAAAAATGAACAATTGAGAACTTACAAATCTATTATCTATGATACCTTTCAAGGACAGTTTAAATCTATACTACAGTGTCTTACGTGTTACCAAAAGTCTGAGGTTTATGAAACATTTGTTCAGTTGTCCCTGGCTGTCAAGTCTGCAGATAAATGTACTTTACAGGAATGTCTTGTTGAATTTTTTAAAGAAGAAGACTTGAAAGATAGCAATAGAATTCATTGTAATAATTGCAATATTAAAAGGGATTTTTCAAGGAAAACATATTTATGGAAAATACCTCCTATATTGATAATTCATTTGAAACATTTTGCTTTTGATGGAAAACAGATTAAAAAACTACATACTTATGTGGATTTTCCGTTGGAAGATCTCAATTTAGCAGAATTTATTCAGGAAGATAATAACAAGATTGAAAAATATAATTTATCATCAGTAACAAATCATTTTGGTCAAGTTCATTATGGACATTTTACTTCATATTGTAAGATTGCCACAGAACAATATTGGATCAATTTTGATGATAAGAAGATCAAGAAAATCCCTACTGCATTGGTAAAATCTACAGCAGCATATATCTTGTTTTATATTTCTCAGAGATCTACTATGAATAATTAAAGATCATTTCCTTTATTTGTCGATTATAATTGATGTTTTATTGGTCATTTTTTAGGTATGATTGTATAATAGGAATGAATACGATGAGTCTCCATTGTGGTTGTTTGTATGATGTATTTATGCCTTAATTTCAGTATTCTTTTGGGTCATTATTGATTAGAAAATTTTGCAATATATTGATGTTACTAAAGACCTATATGAGAAAAAGATTCTTAATCATGTTAATGTTGCTTTATGATTGTGTACTGATATATATTCATTTGGCAACTTTTGACTTTTCTTTTTTTTTTTTTTTT
>PVKC010030654.1:0-14769 GCA_004027635.1 Crocidura indochinensis
AAGATTTATCATCTTCTAATGGGGGAGAATGATGTGGGCTGGCTGGCAGCCAGGAGAGAGTTCAGAAAAAAAATTCTCTAGGTCTCTTGACTGGCTTCAGATCCAAGGATGCAGCCACTAGGCCTCCTGGACTAGCTCAGTCCCTCCATTTCCAAGACTACTCTTGGCTCTGGGAACGAGAACCCAGACTTACTGCACTGCCAAAGTTAGCGAAGGACCAATGTGGGCAGCTGAATCTGCCTAGACATGACCAGAGAAGCTCCAAAGGGTTCCATACACTAATAAAGATAACCTTTCTGGGGGCTGGAGAGGTGGCGCTAAAGGTAAGGCATCTGACTTGCAAGCACTAGCAACCACGGTTGGATCCCCTGGTATCCCATATAGTCCTCCCAAGGCAGGGGCGATTTCTGAGAGCACAGCCAGGAGTAACTCCTGAGTATCAAATGGGTGTGCCCCAACCCTCCCCAAAAAAGATGACCTTTCTGTGCTATGGAGTGAAACCACCCCCCCCCCCTGCCCCGGCACTGCCCCAGCAAATGGAAGAAACAGGAGCGGCAGCATTTTCTTACAGGCACATCTTCCCTTAACTTGAACTTGCGCATTGAGGCATTTTTCTGATACCGCTCATCTCGCTGTTTCCTCGTGGGCAGTGACTTCTTTTTCTTCTTTTTAGACACCTTCCTCTGCTGAATCTATGATTTCAGAAGGAAGATAGAAACTAGTCACCGAGGGTTCCAGAGATACATGCCCCCACAGAGCATCCTGGCATCCCACACTAACACCACAAATCCCAGGCTAACCTAATCCCCTTTGAGCACTGGAAAGCAGTCAATCCCCTTAACAGCCCCAAATTCCACCCTCCCAGTTCCCTGGCCTCAGGAGCCCCGTTCTCAATAAACAGGGAGCTTTTGTTTATGAAAGCTGGTCACTATGACAACTGTGCAGGATTGGAGAGATAGGAGAGCATGTAAGGCATTGGATTTGCAGGTGGCCAACTTATAACCTTTTCTCTTTGTGGGAGGGACACACTTTATGGTGCTCAGAGATCACTCCTGGTTCTGTGCTCAACAATCACTCTTAGTGGGGTTCAGGGACCCATATGGAGTACTGGGGGTTCTGGGGATCAGCCACCTTATCCATTGTATTATCTATCTTTCTAGCCCCCGACCTGGGTCCTGCCAAGAGTGATCTATGAGTACAAAGCCAGTAGCAAGCTTCAAGCACAGCCAGATGTGGTCCAGAATTCCCCTCCTCCAAAGAATTCAATGAGAAGATTATACTGTTTATTGCATGTGTTAGTAGGTCATTATCTGCTATATTTTATGTAGATCTTAGATTGGAAAATTCCACCAAATTATCAAGTAGAGTCAGAGTGGTAGCTTGATTGCTATTGGATTATACCCAATATAAGTTTGGGGTCTCCATCTACCTTGGGATTAGTTCCAGGCTGTATTTAGGGAACCACATCAAAGCATGCACTCCAGCCCTCACAGCAGTCTCCCATTCTGTGCTATGCTTTATTTATTTATTTATTTATTTATTTATTTATTGCCACATCTAGCTATGCTCAGAAGTTACTCCTGGCTCTGTGCTCAGGGGATCATTCCTGGTAATGGTTAAGGGACTTTATGGGATGCTGATGATCAAACCCAGGTTGACTTATACAAGGCAAGCATCCTAGCCACTGTGCTAGGATGTTCAATCCCTATCCTTTTTATTATTTTAAGTTATTTGGGGGGGGGGTTGGGCCACAACTGGTGGCACTTAGGGGTTATTCTTGGCTCTGCACTCAGAAATCACTCCTGACAGGCTTGGGAGACCATATGGGATGCTGGGAATCAAACCGAGTCTATCCTAGGTTGACTGCCTGCAAGACAAAAGCCCTACCATTGTGCTATCTCTCCGGGCCCCTATATTCTTTTTTTCAAGGCAGTTCTCCCCTGGGTACAAGAGTCTATATAGTCTTACCTCATCTGCTGAGTTCAGTTGGTGAACAGGAAGACCATCAGAGAGGGAACTGTCCGATCCACTGGTGCTACTCCAAAGGGAGTGAAGAAAGAAAAACCCCTATTAGTTATGTCCAAGCAAAGTGACCTTCCCAGCCTGTTACATGGAACCAGGGATTCTAGTATGACAGTTGTCCACCTTGTGCCAGCACTAAAAATTTTCCTCCATTCCTTCTCTCCTTCCCACACTGTCTATGGCCCAGGTTGTTCATCAGGCAGGAAATGAATGTTTATTTTGTTTTTTGGGTCACACCTGGAAATGCTCAGGGGTTACTCCTGGCTCTAGGCTCAGAGATCGTCCCTGGCAGGCAAAGGGGAGCATATGGGATGCCGGGATTCGAACCACTGACCTTCGGCATACAAGGCAAACGTCTTACCTCCATGCTATCTCTCTGGCCCTGAAATGAATGTTCTTGTCTCTAGCCCTAAGGGCAGGGGTCCTCAAACTTTTTAAACAGGGGCCCAGTTCACTGTCCCTCAGATCGTTGGAGGCCGGACTATAGTAAAAACAAAAATTACAAACACATTCCTATGCACACTGCATACATCTTATTTTGATGTGAAGAAACAAAATGGGAACAAATACAATATGTGGCCCGAGGGCCGTAGTTTGAGGACCACTACCTGAAGGGTTCATAGTCATGTGAAAGCAGATGGTACTGAAATGGACAGAGTGACACTTGGCAGAGACTATGAGAGGCAGCAGGATTTTGAGGGGATTACCCAAGGAGTGGTCAGGAAATTTGGGGACCCCTCTTGGAGGGTCAGCCAACTTGCTTAGTGGTCAGTGCAGGGGCCCAAAGATATGGTACTGTCAGGGTATGGGGGGGCAGGGATTACATAGCAGGCCCTGCAAGGTTCAGAGGCCTCCCAGGCTGCTATCAGGGATCAAATTGGGGGTCATTCCCATGCAAGACAAGTGTTCTCAGACTCTCTACTATCTCTCTGGACCCAAAGCTGTAAGATTCTTTATTTTTATTTTTGTTTTTATTTTGTGGGGGGAGGTTTTTGGGCACAATTGGCTGTGCACAGGGGTCATGCCAGGTTCTGGGTTCAGGAGTGATCATCTGAGGTACTGGGGATTCTGACCTGGGTCATAGCAGCCAAAGCCTCATTCATGGTCAATTCCTCACCCCTAAAAAGCTCTCTTGTTTTAGGAGTATTGTTTTTATCCCCACCATTTTTCCTTGAAAAGTCAGAAATATGGGGTCAGAGAGATAGCACAGTAGGTAGAAAATTTGCCTTGCACATGTCTGACCCAGGTTTGATCTCAACATCCCAAATGGATCCGAGCCCACCAGGTGTGGCCCAAAAACTAAAAAAAATGCATGTCTAGAAGGGCCTCCCCATCCCACACTGGCCCCCTTCCCTTTCTTTATAGGTGTGAGAAAAAACTGAGTCATCATTTCTTCCCTGAATAAGATAAATCCAATGTCCAGAGGCTGCAGTGATAGACAGAAAGGAGGGCATTTGCCTTGAGAGTGGCAGATCTGGTTTGATTCCTGGAATCCCATATGCTATCCCAAGCCTACCAGGAATGATTCACGAGTGCAAGTCCTTGAGAAAGCCATAGACACAGCCTTGGAGAATTTCAAGCCCTCCTGTCCCCTCAAAGAGAAGAAATGTCTGTGCTTTTCCTTCTCTATAGTGAAGCTGACTAGTAACAGAAATGCACTTTCTCCTAGGGCTTCCATGCTAGAAAATGTTTGAGGCACCAATCCCAGTCCACTGGGAAGGGTCAGCATTCTAATATATATATGTGTATATATATATGTATATATATATTTAAAGCCTCATTTTGATAAACTATTGAGTTCAGTTTTTCCTTTACATTTTGCTCCAGACACCGTGGTTTACAGTACTGATAAAGGCAGGATTTCATACACAAAGCATTTCAACACCACACCCTCCACCAGTCTAAAATCACTCCACGTGCCTTATTTCCAACTTTAGGTGAACGGGTCTGAAGCAGAGTCATTGCATGAAATAATCCAAACCAGGCTGAAGGTGAAACACATGTAGTTTGGCAATCTTTTACCTTGTATCGAGAATGAGCTGCCTGCCAGAACTGTTTTATTGAATACAAGGATCATCCCCAGGTAGGGGAGTTAAGACAGATAGCTCAGGTTATCCTGAGCTAATCCAGACTAGATTTACATATAAGACTGAAGAAATCAGTTCCCAACAGTGGTTCGCTAACGGAGGTAGGGAGGACGAGGTCTCTCCCCTCCAGCTCGGAGAACGCGTCTACCAACCAGTAACCAGCGGTTCTGAGGTGAATCGGCGAGTAAACAGCTCACGGAGAATCAGACTTGTGGAAATATCAGCTTTATTCGGTGGAAATAACTGAGGTCCAATGACCCAGCATCAGTTCCAACCCAAAAAGCCCCTAACCTTACACAGACCTCTGTTTTATACACTAGAATCAGGTACCACCCTAGGGTAGGGGCAGAATGCCAGGTCACACCCTAGAGTAGGGTCCAATCACTGATCAGGGTAGGATCAGGATAGGTCCAGAAATGTGTATACATTCCAAATCGTGATAAGATTAGAAATGTTTACATATGCAACATAAGACAATCTGTTTTGGAGTATAACCAAGTTGTAAACAAACATATAGGAATAAACCAGGGGTGATCTTTGTTTTGGGTAAAATAAGGTGTGATCTAACACAACAGCGCAAAGTATTCCTTCTCCTAGCTGTGATTCCGCTGGTGCACCTCAGCCTGCCCTGTACAATGAATAGCCACATCAAGTGGAAGGGAAAAAGCCTTGCTTCTCTGTTATCCTCTCCTTCCTGGCCCTACTGGAAGCCCCTGAAGTCTCTTCCAGAAAATGTAGAAGCTAAGTATGTGAATTCCACAGAGGTGGATCACATGCATGTGGAACATGTGGCTTGTGTCTTGGCAGTAGAGTTGGGGAAGTCAATTCCTTCCCTCTTAGTTCTTTTGGCTTTTCTGGCTCCATCTTATATATATTTCTTTTTATTGGGACACTATGGTTTATGGAGTTCTTCATGATTGAGTTTCAGGTATATAAGGCTCCTTTTCCATGTTCATCCCTTCACCAGTGTCCACTTCTGTCCACCAATGTCCCCTAGCCAGTGGTCACTCCTGAGTAGAGACAGGATGAGAGCCTTAGCACCACCACGTGTGTATCTAATATGCAAAATACATTAAAAAATTACCAACAATTGTCTACACAGTAGCCATAATGTTTCTGTTGAAAATAAAAGCTTTCTGAAAACCCTTCTGTGACATTGTGTCCTCCATGGAGGAAAAGAAAGTTGCTGACATAGGCCCACCACAGACACCTTACTCAGTTCCCCACAAACTCCTGAGACTGGGAAACGGGTTGCAGGAGACCCATAACCCAATCTAGCAGTGGAGTAAATCACAAACTGAAGATCTGATTTACTCACTGATTTTCAAATATTGATCCAAAACCAAACCAGCAGGATCAAAACAATAAATAAAACAGAAATGTTCCCTAAATTGTAATATCCCTGTTTTGTTTTTTTTTTGACATAAAGTTTGTTACCTGGATTCAATGTCAGACAAAGAAATGTCACTCCAATTTCCTTCTAACATATCTTGTCCAAGTTCATGGAACTTCTTGTGGATTTCCTGTTGTAAGAGGCTTCTAAGCTCTAAGAGACACTGTGTGAACTGTGGAAATGAAGGAACTTTAATGATTCACTTAGTCATTGGATATTTACTAATTATATGCTGAGTGAAACTTTATTATTGCTGGGGATACAAAGATGGCTAAGTTGAAGTTTCTGCTACTAAGGATGTAAAGCAGTAAATTATATGATCAGTTGGAAAAGTGTTCTTTCTATTCATTTTTGGCCCATATCTAGTGGCTGGTGGTGCTGAGGGATTAGTCCTGGTAGGCTTTATGTACCATCTGGGGTGCCAGGAATTGAGTCTGGGTTAGTTGTGTTCATGCCAAACACTTTACCTTCAGTATTGTCTCTCTAGCCCCTATTTTAAAAATTATTTAAAATAAAAATGTTGGGTGGGTGGCATGGGCCACACTCAGTAATGTTGAGGACTTATTCCTGGCTCTGTACTTAGGCATCACTCCTGACAAGTGCTTAGCAGATCATATAGGATGCTGGGGATCTAAATCAGATCAGTTGCATGCAAGAATAGTACCTTACCAGCTTCACTATTGCTCTGCCCTTTTTGAAATTATTTAAATTTTTTTCTTTCAGAAAAAAGAAAAGGAAAATTTTCACATTGTAAATTTGTTTAGAAACATATATATATATATATATATATGTATATATATATATATATATATATATAGTATTCTGACTTCACTTTTAGTGAGATTATGCTTCTTGAAATTTTTTAATTTGTTTCCTAAATAAACTAAAAAATTCTATTTCTCTTTTTTTTGTTAATTTGTGATTTAGGATAGAGGTGTCTTGAGAGTACTTGAATTTAAGAGGGAGAATTAAGCACAAAGAAGAGAGGAATGAGAGAGAAGGCATCAGAGGGCATAGGGGAAGCTCAAAGAGGTCTGACTGAGAAAAGGTAGAAAAGTTATTTGTGGATATCCCCTTCCCCAACTTCCTATTTATCTCACCTGAATGATCAGAACATGTGGGCACACCTGGAATGGGCGGGTAGAGAGTCTGACTAGGGGGAGAGGAGGGATAAGAGAGAGAGCCAGAGAGAGGAGGAGACTGGGAGATTATTAAACAGGAGCTGCCAGGGGGCTGGAACTCAGCAAGGAAGCATGTAGAGCAGCAGTAAAGGAAACAGAGCTTCGGAGAAAAAGAGAGGAGAAACAGAGACATGGCTTAAAAGCAGCAGAGGAAGAGAATCGAGGAAGCATGGAAAGCAGCTAACAGGGAGATAGAGGCAGAGAGAGCCAGAGGAGGAGCAGAGAAGAAGCTACGGTGGTTAGGGCCATGAAATAAAGCCAGCTGACTCCTAGGAAACTTTAACTTAGTGCTTGTAAATTTCTACGCTATTATCCTGGGCCTGAAGACACACTGACTGAAGGGGCTACAAGCTCCAGGCCAGGCCAGTGAAGCCTCACCTCACCAAGTGAACTCATTACACTTTATATATTTTATATTAAAACAACAGTTATTGACCTGGAAAGACAGAAGTTAAGATACTCATCTTGCTTGAGGCCAAAGTTAGATTCAATCCTTCTGGATTCTGAATACCATGGAAGCAAGCTCAGAGCACAGAGTGGGAGGAACTCTGAAGTACCTCTGGTTGGGGCGTGTGTACACGTACGTACACACACACACACACACACACACACACACACACACTCACTCACTCTTTCAAAATCTGTATCTAAGGATTTGAGAGAGTAGGGTACCTTAAGCCCTGCAAGGAGTGATACTTGAGCACAGAGCCTGAAATAAGCCCCGAGCACTGCTGGATAGGTCCCCCAAACAAAAACAAACCCCAAAAATGTCTATGTTGGGGCCAGAGCTATGGTACAATAAACAAGGCACTTGATTTGCCTCTGGCTGACTCAGGTTCAATCCAGGACACCCTATATGGCCCTATCCATCAGGTGATTTTTGAGTATAGAGACAGGAGTACTTGGTGTACCTCTGGGTATGGCCCTGGACAAACCAAAACAAAACAGAGCTTGAGAAAAATATTCAAAGGAGAGTAAAGATTACCTATAATCCAAAAGGGCTAACTGTAGACCCCCATGAAACCAACCTAGTTTATGTACCCCAAATTCCTGACCCCCTTTTACCTTGGTTTGATCTGGATCACATAAATCCAGGAGGGTGTCACAGACAAGATGACCTAGAGACTTGAGATCCTCAGTGGTAAAATGGGTGTCTTTTTTATTGCCTGCAAAAAAATCCATAATCATACCTTGGCCTCAGAGTATAGCAAGAAACTGATTGGAAGAGGAGAAACACAAATATGAAAAGGGGAGCCAGGGGCCAAGCAGTCTCAGGTGCATTGGTAGTGTTAAAAAAGGACAGAACTGGGCCCGGGAGATAGCATGGAGGTAAGGCGTTTGCCTTTCATGCAAAAGGTCATTGGTTCGAATCCCGGTGCCCCATATGGTCCCCCGCGCCTGCCAGGAGCAATTTCTGAGCATGGAGCCAGGAGTAACCCCTGAGCGCTGCCGAGTGTGACCCAAAAACCACAAAAGAAAAAAAAAAAAAAGGACAGAACTAGATATCCAAGTCAAAGGCAACAAAAATAGAATCAAGGGCCCGGAGAGATAGCACAGCGGTGTTTGCCTTGCAAGCAGCCGATCCAGAACCTAAGGTGGTTGGTTCAAATCCCGGTGTCCCATATGGTACCCCGTGCCTGCCAGGAGCAATTTCTGAACATGGAGCCAGGAGTAACCCCTGAGCACTGCCGGGTGTGATCCAAAAACAAAACAAAAAAAAAAAATAGAATCAAGAGACCCAAACTTTAACAATCTAAACCTAAAATGGACTTGTTATACTGGCAGACTGGGGATGCAGGGATGCTACTGGATGTACTTGGGGGACACTGTTTTATCATTCTGACCCCTTAAAAGAATTTTTTGTTTTGTTTTGTTTTGGGGCCACACCTGGCAGCGCTCAAGGGTTACTCCTGGCTATGCGCTCAGAAATCACTCCTGACAGGCTCAGGGGACCATATGGGATGCCGGGATTCGAACCACCATCCTTTTGCATGCAAGGCAAACGCTCTACCTCCATGCCATCTCTCAGGCCTCCTCACAAGAATTTTTGACAATATAAAAGTACATAATGGTGGGGCCCGGGAGATAGCATGGAGGTAAGGCGTTTGCCTTTCATGCAAAAGGTCATTGGTTCGAATCCTGGCTCCCCATATGGTCCCCCGTGCCTGCCAGGAGCAATTTCTGAGCATGGAGCCAGGAGTAACCCCTGAGCACTGCCGGGTGTGACCAAAAAAAAAAAAAAAAAAAAAACCAAAAGTATATAATGGTGATATTCTAGCCAAGATTGTAATTTGTGGAAAGCACGATGCCAAGTACTATCTCTTGGGACTGAATCTACAATTTGATTATAGAATTTCCTATTATTTTTGCTGGCGAATAAAAAACACACTTCAAAGAGATTGACTAACTTCCCTTTAGTCAGACCATTTCTAAATAATGGAGTTGAAATTCAACCCAAAGCTCTGGGAGAGCACTAGTTATACTGTGCAGTCAAGTGTACTATTTCACTTCCTTACCTGGATACCCAAATTTAGCATCCTTCACGGACAAATCCTCTTGGTCAGTATCTCTCCACCACACAATGGTATTTAATGGTCCCCAGGCTTCACTCAGGCTTCCCCTTGCCAGGCTGGTCAATGCCATGTCCATACAGGGACACTCACCCAGGGTGGAGCCGCCAAACGTGGTCTCCATGGTGTAGCTGTTGAGGATTCCCATTCTCCACATTACGACCCGTCCTGTGCCCTCTTTGCACTTTTGGACCTTAAAATTACAACTGTGAAAAGAGAACTAAAGAGAAAACCAAATTCTGTTCAATCATCAACCGGTCAATGTAAAATTCCTCAGTGTGTTATGATGGTGCAAGATGGTTCTCTTGTAGAGTCCATACTATTTCCCAAGACAGGAGTCTTCCACAGAAACACTAAGTTTGAGGGTTTTTAATAAGCCTGAGAGCAGAACCATAGTCATATTAGTGAAGAAGATGAAGGCAATCCAGACACTGCCTAGTGAGGAAGGGCAAATTCGGTTTCTCAAATCGTTACCCAGGATCCCTTCGCAGCATCCCTTCTTTCCTGGACTATTTGGCAGGACCAAGATTCTGATACAACCTGGCTGGGATGCAGGCTGGCTTTGGATGCATGGTGAGCTTTCCTTCAATCTTTGAAGCTGGTTGGTTTTTATTCTCTGTATATGATTTGTGCACATTTTTGGGGGTGGGTTTTAGGTTTGTTTTTCTTTTTGAAAAATAATATTTTGTGACTTTGGGCCACATCTGGCAGTGTTCAGCATTTACTCCTGGCTCTGTATGCATGAATTACTTCTGGTAGGCTCAGGGACCATATGGGGTGCTAGGGATTAAACCCAGGTCAGTCTACCTGCTGTACTATCACTCTAGTCATTATATTTTTTATGTGATAAAATCTTCACCTATTATTTAAATAACTTTTGTTTTGTTTTGTCTTGTTTTTGTTTTGAGCCACACCTGGTGGTACTCAGGGTTACTCCTGGCTCTGAGCTCAGGAATCGTTCCTGGCAGGTTCAGGGACCATATGGGATGCCAGTGATTGAAACTGGGTCTGTCCTAGGTCAGAAGGCAAATGTCTTACCACTGTGTTATCTCTCTGGCCCCAATCTTAGTTACTTGTGACCTGCGTTACATTAGTGGCTCAAATAACATTAGCATTTTATTTCCCCTTCCACCCCTCCAACTGCTAACCACAGGATGAAAGATGACTGATAATTTGATAGTGTAAATCAAGGCCAAAGAAATGGCTCCACGTTCAGGGTGTTTGTTTTATATGCTGGAGGCATGTTTCAATCTCTGGCACTACATGGTCCTTTAGTGCTTCACGTGTGGTCCAGAAAACAAACATGTTCAGAAGTTGAACATGTACCCAGGCAAAGCAGTCAAAGCAATTCAAAATGTCACCAGGAAAAGATTGAATTGGGCCAGTGAGATTGAACAGTAGGTAGGGCATTTGTTTTTCACATGACTAACTTGGTTCCTTTAGGACCTCTCCCAGGAGTGATCCCTGAGCTCAGGGTCAGGAGTAGGCTGAGCACACATAGTTATGGCCCCAAAGCAAAACAAAAAGTAAAGAAAGGAAAGGAAAAAAAATCCAAAGGATTGACTTTGTTGACACTGTTGACACTGTTTTCTTGGCTACTTTTTGCTTGTTTTTTGGGTCATACCCAGCAGTGATAATTACTCCTGACTCTGCACTCAGGGATCTACTCCTGGTGGGATCATATGGGATGATAGAGACCAAACTTGGGTTAAATGTGTACAAGGAAAGAACCAGAACCACTGTACTATTGTTCTGCACCTCCCCCTTATTACACTGTTTTCTGGACCACATGTGTAGTGTTAAAGGACCATGTCATGCCAGAGATTAAACCAGGCCTCTAGCATGTAAAACAAACACCCTGTATGTGGAGCCATTTCTTTGGTCCTGACTTACACTATCAAAATCTCCTCTGCTATAAATAAAATAATTAAAAACAAAATTTAAAAGCATTGCTAGTAGATAAGATTTTTTTTGTTGTTTTTTGTTTTTTTGGGTCACACCCGGCAGTGTTCAGGGGTTACTCCTGGCTCCATGCTCAGAAATTGCTCCTGGCAGGCACGGGGGACCATATGGGGCACTGGGATTTGAACCGATGACCTTTTGCATGAAAGGCAAACGCCTTACCTCCATGCTATCTCCCGGGCCCCATCTAGTAGATAAGATTAATGGACTGAGTGCACTATTTCTGCAGCTCAGAATCCTCAAAAATTCTTAAAACCCATGTTATTGGTACCTACCCAAGATTTGAAAAGAGGAACAATGCGGCAAATCAAACGCTACATACAGTAAGTGGTAAACTCCCCTGTGCCTCAGTCAGTGACTGGACAGAACATTATTCGATGGGCTTACCTTATCAGGAGCATTTTTGCTTAACATTAAAGGGAAGACACGCTCATGAAGCCAGTACTTTCGATCGTTGCTATTGCAGCCATATAGGAAAATGTTATTTTTACGGCTGTGGCCATGGAAATCACAATACAAGATAACTTTTCTTTCTTCCAGAAGTCTACAGAATGAGGAAATAGGGCCATTAGTGGACATACAGATGCAAGCAAATAATTGGGAATCTTTTGGAGGCTCTTCCTAAGTGTACTATTGATATCTTCCCTGCTGAGAAAGTTTCAGTCCCTAATGGCCTACAAGACTCCATACCCAACTTCAGGCTGCTACAAATGGCTGAGCCCGGTTCAGTATAACCCTCTGCAAAAACAAAGGGGGCGGGTGTACCTCTTAATCATGCTCCTGGTGTACCAAATGCAAGGGAAGGACTCCTTCAGCACAGTTTTATAATGCCTGTTCAAATCTCTACCAGCCAGCGAACACCGGTAATTCCCCACAATCACTCCATCTGGATTCAACATGGGAATCACTTTGAAGATAAAGATGTCTCTGAGAAGCTGGGCATCTGGGGAGTTGCCCAGAATGAAGTCCAAGAAGCCATTCATGACCCACGAGCCATTGCTTTCTCCGGGGTGCACCCGAGCACTCAGCACCACGGCTTTCTTGGCAGCTGCCTCCTGGGGAGTCCGAGAAGGGTTGGTGATGGTGAGCAGGTAGACAGCGTTTCCTGCGAGGCTCCTGCAGAGAATGCGGAGTTTGCAGAACTGGGACTGGATGGGGTTGTTGGCCACTGAGAGGAGGTAGCACTGCAGGTCACTGTATGTATACGGGTAGAAGTGTGCAAAGTAGCAAGTGTCCTGGTCGTGGGGAAACTGCACAGTCCATGTGAGACAGTAGAATGGCTGCCCCTCCTCCACATGGTTCTTATAGTACTTGATCTCACTGCCTTCTCGCCTCCAGCCAATTCTGTGCATTTCAGCATCAGCTTGAGAGTACATGAGGGGCTTCATTCCTATGGCATAAAGGCTCTTGGGTTTATGCAGGTTGACAATGGTGAAACGATAGACGGCATCTTTTCTGGTGTTCTGAACTTGGAAATAGAACCACTGAGTGTGTTTATTTGTGTAGAGGTCTGTTCGCAAGGTGAGTTCATACTCATAGGTATTTCTGTAAGGGAGAAAAAAGAGGGATTTCTCTGGAAAAAAAAATCTCACCTCTCTCAAAAAACAAGTCCGAGATTGTTTCCTCTCATAAACATAGCTGTTATCACTACAGAAAAGCCCATTCTGTTAAGCCTTACTTTTCATATTTACCTAGTTCTCCAATTTAGATACTAAGTGAGCAAGAACTTGGGGGAAATCAAGCTTATTTGGGGTCAAACAGGAAGTAGATGGGCTGGAGAAGCAACTCAAGAGACTGAGTGTAGGAGCCAGAGTGATAGTACAGTATGAGTAGAGTGCTTGTTTTGCTCATGGCAGACCTGGGCTCTATCTCTGGCATCCCATATGATCCCTGAGCACTGCCAGGACTGCTCCTATATTCAGATTCCTGAATGAAATGCCAGGAGAACCCACTGAGCATCACTGGATGTGACCCCCAAACAAAAAATTAAACTAAGTGTAGGCTTTCATAAGGAAGACCAGTTTGACCCTTAGCAACACATGAGTACTTGAGCACTGCCAGGAGAGAAGCCTGACTAAAGAGTTAAGAGAGCACCTGAGTGTAGTCCAAGAAACTAATTTAAAAAACTCAACTGGGCCGGCGCGGTGGCACTAGAAGTAAGGTGTCTGCCTTGCCAGCACTAGCCTAGGACGGACCACGGTTCGATTCCCTGCGTCCCATATGGTCCCCCAAGCCAGGAGCAACTTCTGAGCGCATAGCCAGGAGTAATCCCTGAGCGTCACTGGGTGTGGCCCAAAAACAAAACAAAACAAACAAACAAACAAAAAAAAACAAAGAAATAACCCTCACACTGGTACTGAGACTGTTTGGAAATGTTGGAAGTTCTTTGGTCTTTCTGCAGTACCAGTAGCAGTTTCTTTTTCTTTTTCTTTTTTTTTGGCGGGGGAGGGGGGTTTGGGTCACACCTGGCAGTGCTCAGGGGTTATTCCTGGCTCTACACTCAGAAATCGCTCCTGGCATGCTTGGGGGACCATATGGAATGCCGGGATTCAAACAACTGTTCTTCTGCATGCAAGGCAAACACCCTACCTCCATGCTATCTCTCTGGTCCTATCAACATTTCTTTTTCACTTTTGGCTTTTGGGTCACACCCAGTGGTGCGCATGATTTACTGCTGGCTCTGTGCTCAGAAATAGCACCTGGCAGGCTCAAGGGACCATATGGGATAATGGGAATCGAACCAGGGTCCATCCAGGATTGGTCTTGTGCAAAGCAAATGCCCTACCACTGTGCTATCACTCCAGCCCTGCCAGTAGCAGTTTCTGACCCTTCTCTAGCAGAAAAGCCAGAACCCTGGTAACTGGCGACAGCTACCTCCTGGTCATCACCACTGTGAAGGAGCCCCTGGAGTCTCCTGTGCTAATCTCCTCAATTATAAGGTCTTCAATTATATGAAAAGAAAGGCACATCTAGAAGTGCCTTCACTTTGTTGAAAGGAATAAGGCAAAGAGCTCAAGGGGCACATGCAGGGGCCTCAGGTTCAATTCCCAGCATCATATGGATCCTTGAGCACCTCCAAGAGTGACCCCCAAAAACAAAGTGGGAAGTATCCAGCACTTACTTCCAGGTATGACCTCTGAGTAGGTCATATAAATAGGACCCATGACATGCCTAGCTCATATGCTCCAGCCCAGTTGTTAGTTTGCTCAGACACAAACTGGACCTCCTGCAGGCTTAGCCAGTGAGTGGGCTATCTTAGCCCTGATTTTGTTACTCTCTGCTTTCAATTCCCATCAGCAACGTTAAACCTATTGCTCTGCATTGGAGTACTGATAAAATAGAGGGGAATAGTCATTTTTTCCCACTCCCGGAAATAGTCATTTTGTCTTGCATTTCTTTTGGCGGGAGGTTGGACATACAACATGAGCTACATGTTTGGTGGTCACACAACAAGCAACAAGATCAATCCCTACCATGAAATGGCTCCCTGAACACCACCCATGTGTGGCCCGTGACCCTTAGCACCACTGAGATCTCACAGCACTACATTACCA
>PVKC010030655.1:0-14758 GCA_004027635.1 Crocidura indochinensis
GGGGGGGGGGCAGATCATGGAGTGTTTTGTGTAACTTTATATTTCATTTTAGGATAAAATAGTAAAAAAGACAAAAAATAATGCCATAGAAGTAAATAAAAATGGATTATAAAATTTCAAGGAAGGTTTTTTTCAGTTGTATAGCAAACTCTTATTTAGTTTCCAAATAACACTCCAAATAACATATAAGAATCAAATGATATCTCAGTGGAATGTTTATTTTTATTTATAAATAATGATGAAATAAGCATGCTTTGCACATACTGCCTTTGTGCACTTATAGAATGTCTCCTAGGAATAAAATTGATAGATTTAGTTTTGATTTTTTTTCAGTTTCAACTTATTATATTTTGAAAAAAATATGTCCATTATTATAGGAAAGTATTTCAAACTTCACAGTGGAGTATATTACATACCATTCCACAACACATAACTTAGTGAATCATCAGTTTTTTACTAAGAAAATTATTAAATTTTATCTCATTATGATTTCCATTTATTTTACTAATCATGGATGATGCAGCATTTTTTGTTTACTTTCAACAATTCTTCCCCTTGTGAATAAGTCACTGACATTATTTACTCAAATTTTACTTTTTAGTAAGTTTTTATATATTAAATTATTTTAGTTATATGATTATTTTAATTATACAGATATTTTATAAGCAATTTATTTTGTTCATAAAAAGCATAACTACTGTGATATTTCTCATAAAAAAATAATCTCAACTTAATAAACTTAAGTTATTAAGTTCTTTTTTCCCCCCTCTGTGATTTTCCAGTTTTGTTTGAATACTAGCACCACCCACAATGTAGATATTTTGCTTCTTTTCTATGTTTAAATATAGTTATTATTTCATGTGTAAGTATTTAATCTATCTAGTAGTATCTGATAATAATATATACTGGTATTATATGATAACAATAGGAATACATTTTAATCAATATTCTTACATAACTAAACATATTTTATATATTTCCAAATACCTTTGAATAATTATTTCTTTCTAAAACATTTTTAGGGGGGTCAACACCCTGCAGTCTCAGAGGTTATTCCTAGATAGGTGCTTAGAAATCACTGGGAATGGAGGTGGAGGGAGGACAACTTGGTGATGGGAATTCCCCTGATTCAATGTTTATTTGTAAATGGAATATTACTGTGAATATCATGTAAACCACTATGATTAAAATAAAATTTAAAAAAAAAAGAAATCACTCTGACAGGTTAGGGAGATCATATGAGATGCTGGGGATCAAACCCAGGTCAATCACATTAAAAAGAAATGCCATAACCACTATGCTATTGATCTGGCACCTCTAGAACTATTTTATCAATATTGTAACCTTATTAATATATTAAATTTCTAGATGTTAGTGTGTTCCTAAACTCTCTATTCAAATACTGTATTTAACATTTTTCCAGCCTTCATTGAAATCCTTCTTTTGTCTTTATAACTTATAATTTTTAAGTAGATCTAATTTGTCATTGAATTAAACTCTGAATTATTTTATCTTTTCTTTTTCTGGAATTTCTTGATCCTTAGGACAACCATGTAAATTTTATTAGCACAATATAAATTTATGTGTTTAAATTTTGTTGACATTTAGATTAGAACCATTAAATTTCTAATGCAGTTAAATTAAAATTTTAAATAAAAATTTTAGAAATTAAAAAGCAGAGGCATTTATGATTAGAATATATATGATAATATATTAGTTATTACATAATATGTGTGTATAAAGGATTTTTCATGATTTTCATAACTTGATTATTCTTTCATAAGTTATGATGTCAGAGTACAGTAGAGAAGTGAACATAAAATTTAGGATTTCTTTTTTAGGTCTAAAACTCATTTAAATCACATGAATTGTTTCATTAAATATATATTTAAAATTTTTCAGGTAAAACTAAAATTTTGATTACCCATATGCATTCATTTGTAAAATAAATGAGATTTTTATATATTAAAATATTAGTTGTATTCAAAAATACAACTTCTTTTAATTTTTGTTTGGGGGCCACACCTGGTGACGCTCAGGGGTTACTCCTGGCTATGCGCAATCACAGTCCATCCTAGATTAGCGCCTGCAACAAGACAGATGCCCTACCATTGCCCCAGCCACCGCTTTGGCCCCTAAAAATACAATACTTAAAATTATTATAAAAAAGAAACATCTAATGATTTTTTGTACTTTTCTCTGGTAGTTTTGTTTTATTGTCATTGGCATTTGCAGATGTTTGTTTTATTATGCTTTCCTTTTTTGTTGTTGGTATGGTTTGTATGTGTCTGTTTGTATGAGTGCATTGTGTGTGTATCGCAAGCAAAGGTACTGACTTTTTTCCTACCTCTGGATTTAGGGATCACTCCTAAGGTGTGATCAATTGTAGGGTTAGTGATGTTAGAGATTGAGCCAGCATCCATATATGCAAGCAAACACCCTACCTTCTATCCTATAACTCTGGCCTCTGTGCTTTCTTTTTCCCTAGTAATAAAAGCTTATATCTAAATTATTAAAAACATTATAACCACCAAGGTTGTGTATATATATATATTATTAAAAGTCAACATATCATCTACTTTATTAAGCTCACCACTAGTGTTCTGTTCTATCCTTTACCAGATTTTTAGCCAAATTTAACTTAAAGGTTTTTCCTAGTTTAGTAGTGCATCGATTTTTACATTTTTTTAAATCAAGAAGTTTTTTATTTCTTAATTTGTCTTAAAAATTCTTACTTATTTCTTTGATAAATTTATTTATGCTTATACTCTTCTAATATTGGGTTAATATTTAATTTTCATTTTAATTTAATTTAAATAGCTTTGAACACAAATATTGTGTTACTTATTTCCAAATTAGAAGTCTATAGAAAAATAGATCACAAATTTTCCACATCAGGGTCCAGGTGGCAGAAATCAAGGGAGGAGTGGTAAGAGCATGAAGACTGCCTAATGAAAGAGTTATGAGTCACTCAAGCAGTAAGCTCATTTCTTTCCTTACTTTTCTCAATTTTCTGTATATTTAATTTTCTGTATATGTATTTTTCATTTATTTATTTTTGATGATTTATATTTGTTTATTTTTATTTGGAGGGGTGGCCACACTAGTCACAGCTCAAGGGTTTACTACATCTCCTAAGTTCTCCACATACGCAGATTTCTTGTCAACTAATATATTAGCTTACTTATATTACATATTTTGGTTAAAAGTCTAGCTAATATTGATTTCAATTTCATTGATTTCTGCTCTAAGCTTTGTTATTTCCTTCTGCCTACCTATTTTTGGCTCCCTTTGTTGATAATTTTCTAATTATAAAACTGTATCATTAAGCATTTTATATAGGCCCCTTCATCCTTTATGTTGTGTGCTTACAAAGCAATACATTTTCCTCTTAGTACCACTTTTTCTGTGTCTCATAAATTCTGATAATTTGTGTCTTCATTGCCATTTGTTTACAGGAATAATTTGATTTTTTTCTCTGAGTTCATCTCTGACCCACTGGTTGCTCCATAGTGAGCTGTTTAATTTCCAGGTGTTAAAGTTTTTCTTCTTTGTTCCTTTGTAGTACACTTCTAATTTCATTGCCTTGTGATCTGAAATATAGTCTGTACATTTTCTATCTTCTTAAATTATGGAGATATATTTTATGGGCCCAAATGTGGTCTATCCTGGAGAATGATCCATGTGCATTGGAGAAAAATGTGTATCCAGTTTTCTGGGGATGGAGTATCCTACATATACTTACTAGTCCCCTTTCTTTCATTTCTCTTTCAGAGCTAATATATTCTTGTTGGGTTTCAACCTGGTTGACTACCAAGGGGTGACAGGACAGTGTTGAGGTCTACCACTATTATTCATTGCTACTGTTATCTTTTTTCAGATTTGATATTTCCACAAGTCTGACTCTCCGTGAGCTGTCTACCCACCAATTCACTTCAAAACCGCTGGTTACTGGGTGGTAGACGCGTTCTCAGAGCTGGAGGGGAGAGAACTCGTCCTCCCTACCTCAATTAGCGAACCTCTCCAGGGAACTGATTTCTTCAATACCCAAAGCCCTGCCAGGAGTGATCCATAACACAGAGGTAGGATTAATCTATCTTAATGAACACTGTCGTGTGTGGTTCCTACAAAACCTCCAAAAAGTGAACATAAAAATCAAGCATATGTATACCATGAATATATGCTACACTTTATTAGGCTCAGAACTATTTAGAACATAGGAACTTAAGTTGAAAGCCCATTTTCAGGGCCCAAATTCTTGCAACAATTTTTTATAAAAAGAAACAGGATATCATGTAGTGATCATATTTGGTGCATTGTTCCATTTATTGTCTTACTAGCACATTATTTGAAATAATTTCATAATATCAATTACCTAAATAACAGAAAACACCTATTAGTATTTGATTATGATGCAAAATAATTTTATGGTAGTGTGTAATCTTGGATATTGAGTTTCTTTTACATAAATTTAGACTTGGTAACAGTTTAAATTCTTCCAATTAGCACAACTCTGTCATACTAATTTAATGAGTGCAGAAAGGTTAAGATTGAAGACAGTTTATTTCATAAAGGAAATGTCTTCATTAAAATACTGTATAAGATAACATCATGAACTACAATATATTCAGCAGTGTGCATCATGGAGTTTTAAACAAATACATGGTGCCAAGTCTAATTTATTTGTTATATACACTTAGTTGAGCAGATATTATTAGAATATATGCTTTTATCAGAATCTTAATAACTACACTACAGAAAAGAAGAAAATAACAGAATTCATAGTATTAGACAAGAAATATTTAGATGAAAGAATAGTAAATAGTTAATTTTCAGAAGACCTTATTTTAATCTTATAGATGTAGGGAAGAATAAACAACAAATGCTAGAACATTTCAAAGTCACTTTTTTAAGGTAGAGATTACAAAAAGTTCCTCTTGTAAGGATCAGGTTTCTCAAACTAGATATATTTGTTTATTCTTTTACTAAGTTGTAAATTTTCTAAGAAATTAAAAATGATCACTCAGGGACCAGAGAGATAATAAAGCAAGTAGTGTGCTTGCCTTTCATGTGGCCAACCGAAGTTCAATCCCAAATACCCAGTATCATCCATCAAGTTCCACCAGGAGTGATCTTTGAACATAGAGACAAAAATCAGCCCTGAGCACTGGTAAATGAGTTGACTCAAAATAAAAACCAAGCAAACTGAATAGTCATTCAATGCAAGCATGACTTATTTTATCTTTGACTTAGTTATACTGAGTCAATTAGGAATTGCATATTATACCAGAAATTTTCTAATGAGATGGTAATTGCACTATCTTGTTCTAAGAAATAATGCTATCATTTGTATGGGGGGCGGAAGTTGGGTCATGCCTGGTAATGCTCAGGGGTTACTACTGGCTATATGGTCACAATTTACTCTTGGCTCTGGGGATATATGGGACACTGGGGGATTGAACCGCAGTAGGTCCTAGTCTAGCAGGGACAAGGCAAACTTCTTACTGCATGTATCAATGCTCCAGTCCCTAATGACATCACTTTTATTTTGACCTCTTTATTTTTCATAACCCACTTCTGTTTTGTACTGCTTATCTGTAAGCAAAATTTATTACTATTCATTAGTATTTATCTGTAGACAGTAAATAGTAATAAATATTATTAAAGATAAATAGCACAGTGGGTAAGAAACTTGTCTTGCATACTACTGACGCAGGTTTGAGTGCCCAGCTTTCCCTATGCCTCCAAACACCATTAGGGATTGATTCCTAAGTTCAGAGTCAGAAGCAACTTCTGAACCACTGGAATTTGTTTTCTAGTATATATCCTCTTACTGCTTTGGGAAATTTTTCTATTCATTTTGAGATTCATGCTTATTAAACTTTCTACCTATTTCTCACATATGTATATTTAACTGCTACTCCCAAAAGGAAAAAGTAATTGAATCAGAAAAAATAATAAAGTCTTCTCTTGAACCTGAAAAGTGTTTTTCTGTCTAATAATTTTCCTTGAGTACAAGATTATAAAATGCAGCTATTTCTATACTCTAGTGGTAAATTTAAAATACCTTTTAATGGGAAGTAAAATTTAGACAGTTGTTATAGTACTATTTGAAGAAAACCTTATATATTCCCTTTTAATTAAATTAGTTAAAATGTGTAAGGGACCTTTATTTTGATGAATATATATTTTATGGCTATTTATGAGAGAGGTTTCAAGAATATCTGGTTTTAAATATCTGGATGGACTATAATAACTTCATAAAAGAGCTTAGAAGGGCAACTTACTTTCACAATTAATCCACAATTTTATATTTTTATTCTGCATGCATGTTGAAATCTGTAAAAAGATATAGACTTTATGGATCAAAATAGCTATTTCAGGTCAGATAAAAAGGCTGAAATTCATTAGAAGTCATGAAGTGCCTTAACAATGAAATTTGGGAGCTAATAGATTCATTCTCCCATTGCTTATTCATTCTTGTTTCTATCAGCTAGCCACTACTCCTTTTGTGAACTTTTTTCTTAGTATTTATTTCATAGTATTGTGAATTCATCGAATAATTTTTTTTAAAACTTGACCAAGCAGGTCCATAAAACATGGCTTCTCGATGTCAGTATAAGGAGATAAATATAATTAAAAGTATGATTACATTTTATTTTTAAATATAGTTAGCAATTTTTTGCTAAATAGCAAAGACATGATAAATTGACTAAACTATTTCTCTTGCAATTACTCTCAGAGGATAGTGATAGTGCATAGCAGGTAAGGCATATACCTTGCATGCAATAGACCTAGATGCAATCCCCAACACCACATATATTCCCTGAATACTGCTCTAATATCAGATAGCTGATATTAGAACCAGGATTATGCTTTTCCCTGAAGAGTACTTATGGGTTTCACAATTTTTCTACTATCTTCTTTCACTCTGCACCATATAATGTTTTAATACATATGATCAATTATCTATTTTAAAGGATGTTATATTCGTGTCATTAAAAATCCAGTGCATTTGAAAGGTTGATAATATGGCACTAAATAGATTGGGGTTATTAGTTTTACTTGAAATTTTTGTTTGATTTTGTTTTGGGACCATTCAGGGGTAACTCCTGACTTTACACTCAAATCAGTCCTACCTCAGAAGACCAAATTAAATGTTAGGGATTGAACCCAGGTTGACCACAGGAAAGGCACACCCCCCAATATGTTGTCTATCACTCTGCCCTCACCTGGCCCTTTTTAAGAATTTTGTACAGGTGCAACAGAAAATTCAAAAATTGGAAGTACAGTTAACTGAACTCATACAGAAAATTGATATCAGCCAAAATTTAGCCTATAAAATCCTAGAAAACATTTTTGTTTAAAAATTTGGAAATTTGGGCCCAGAGAGATAGCACAGCAGCGTTTACCTTGCAAGCAGCCGATCCAGGACCAAAGGTGGTTGGTTCGAATCCCGGTGTCCCATATGGTCCCCCGTGCCTGCCAGGAGCTATTTCTGAGCAGACAGCCAGGAGTCACCCCTGAGCACTGCTAGGTGTGGCCCAAAAATCAATTAAACAAAAAAAGAAAAAAAATGGAAATTCATATTCTGATTGACAAATATATGAGATAAAACTGTTTATTTTTAAGGTCTGAAGAGATAGCAAAGAAGTAGGGCTGACCCAGGATAGACTCAACTCAATCCCCCACCTTCTCACATGGTCCTCTAAGCCAGGAGCTATTTCTGAGTGCATAGCCAGGAATAACCCCTGAGTGTCACTCGGTGTGTCCCAAAATAAATTTAAAAAAATAACCTGTTTATTTTATAATATAATTATATTTGAAATATTTAAAGGGTATTTGAAATATCTTATTTTTCAAAATAAATATTGTGTTCTAAAGTATTTATAAATAATTTATCATTTTAAAGCAGTTTTTGTATCAGTTTAAGGTCTTTAATGTGAAGTAGAAACCACTTTAACAACAATAGCACATTTGAACCAAAATCCTTATTTGTAAAAAGCCTTATGATAAGTGTGTAGTGTATATAATTATAAGGTGAACTGCTTAAATCAAAACACATCCCAATCACCCTAGCATGTTGCTTTTAATGGGTAATGCATTTCCTAGGAAGGCAAATTTTCTGCTAACAATATTGAACCAAAACATCAAAATTCAAAGACAGGTCTATAAAATGTGAAATTTCATCAGCGAAGTGCACTGTGCACTGCAATGTGTAGATTAATGGGCAGCCTGTCAAGTATTTTAATGTATGCTTTAATCGTTGAAACACATGTGATGATTAGTAAAGTATTTGGTCTGAGCAGTAAGAGATATAAAATAAATTAAAGTCGTGACATCTTCTGAATTAATAAAGCATTTGGTTAGACTGTATTGATAAATCACAAACACAGATTCAAAACCCATAGCAGAATAAATTTCCCCCAGGCATGCTAAGAACTTCAATGGACTCTTTCTTTCAATAACATTTTCCTAAAAGAGAATCTTTGTGAAAGTTACACTAATATCACTAAGACCTTAAAAAATAAGAAATCTCAGTGGTCTAAACTTTGAATATAAACCAATATGTATAATAGACATCATTCATAATTCTTTGTATATCTGAACTTTTGGAGAAGAGTAATAAAGATTTATTTGGTATTTCTCTAGATATTTCAATACCTTCACCAAAAAAAAATTAAGATTATTAATATTTAGAAAATTTAGGAAAGAAAGCCAAATTGACAGTGTAGAAAAATAGTATGTGCTTCAATGCAACCTAAATATAAAATAAAATTTTTGATATTTATGAGAATATTTGTGCATACAGAATAAATATTTGCCGGACACATATATTACAATGGCTAAAGAAATAGACGAACTAAAATAAAAAGTCATTATTTATATCTGAATAAGTGTTATTGAATATAAGCTAGAAAATGTGTTAAGATATGTATAAAAGTTCATGTAAGTTAAAAAAGAGAATAATTGAGATATTTGAGTACTAGTAGTGTGGCAAAATGTGATCCAGCAGAGGTTTTAATATCACACTTTTTCTTCGCAAATTTTATGACTTTAATCTTCATATTGAACCCATCAGACTACAAGAAAATATATAAATTGATAAAATATGTGAGTAAAAATGTTTTAATCAAAAGAATAGTAGACAAAGAAAAGTAGTTCGACACACTTATATTTTATATCTAAATATCTTTAACTCAAATATATGGTATAAGTGTATATTAATCAATTTCTATAGAAAATGTAGATATTTAATCATAAGCTGTCTGTTGTTTAAAAATATGCTTCTACATAATAAGCATATGTAGAGATTGTACACTAGGTGGAAAATATTGTCAATCTATTCTGTGAAAACTTAAGTCAAAGCAGAGATCTCAAGCTATGAAATTAAAAGAAATACAGAAAATAGGAATAAATGTTATAATCACAATTTACAGATTATCTATACAACAATGACAGAATATGATATAATCAGAAAAATAATTATCAAATATACTTAAATATTGCTAATATATTAGAAAATATATAGGGGCCCGGGAGATAGCATGGAGGTAAGGCATTTGCCTTTCATGCAAAAGGTCATCTGTTCGAATCCGGTGCCCCATATGGTCCCCCGTGCCTGCCAGGAGCAATTTCTGAGCATGGAGCCAGGAGTAACCCTGAGCACTGCCGGGTGTGACCCAAAAACCACAAAAACAAAAACAAAAACAAAAAACAAAAAACAAAATATTTTAGAAATTTAGTAATGTGCATTTATTAGAAAAATGTACAAACCACAGATTTCAAAGAGAAATGAAGGAAATACCCATTTTAAAAACAATTTATCTTTTGGTAAAGAAATTGTATGAACTATTATGTTGTTAGAAGGAAATAAACATAATTTTATATAGATAGATAACAAGCTAATTAACAGTTGTATATTAATGATGAAAAATGCAAATACTAGTCAATTGTAAAGCATGCTGAACTGCCATAAAAAATAATGTAGCTCACTAGTCAGTGAAACTAAGAGATGGGAAGTTCATGAGGAAGATAAATCAACATTGAATTGTAGAAAATAGGAAAATTGTAAAATAACATTATGGCATTGAAGTAAAAACAATTACATTTTATATTAGAAATTACCAAAGGGCATGAAAAACAAACAGATATTTTGTGGTAGAAAATGAAAACTGCCAAATATAAGAACACATAGATACTAGAAGAAAAATATAAGACGAAATAGTCTATCAGTGCATTTTTTAAATTTAATTAAAATAGAGAATTCACAGCGAAAGCATTGCAAGCACACAGGGAAATTATCACTGTTAGGACAGGATAGTAAGATGGTGAATGCAGGATGAGAGAATGTAAGGGAACAGAGCCTGAAGAGCAGAAAACATGTAGGAAAGGAGTTAAATTGAAAAGACAAACAGCGATTCACAGATAGTTGGAAATAAATTATAAACAAATTTAAGTGTTAAAAATATTCAGGGGAATCCAGTCATTGTGCGAAACATATTTTTCATTTAATTTTATTATAATTTTAAGATTTTAAGCAAGATAACAATCAGGTTTCCATAAAAAATATATTAGAAAAAAATTCTGAAGGTAACCAGGTATAAGAAATCAAACAGCATCTGCTATTTGATATCATACCACAGTGGAATCTTCTTCTTCTTTTTTTTTTTTTAATTTTTTGGGTCACACCCGGGTCAGGGTTACTCCTGACTCTGCAATAAGAAATTGCTGCTGGCAGACACGAGGAACCATATGGGATGCTGGGATTCAAACCACCGTCCATCTTGGATCAGCTCTCTGCAAAGCAAACACCATACTGCTGTGATATCTCTCCGGCCCCAACAGTGGAATTAATTGAACATCTATAACAGAAAAAGAACTAGAAAATCTAATAATAAATAGAAATTTAACAGTAAATTTAATCACATACATATAAAATATGTCAAAACAAAAAATCTGAATTATTTTGAAGTTCAGGAGGATAATCACATGACTAGACTGTATAAAACTTGATGTATTCACCTGGATTCTATCAATTAAACTACATTAATCCCAATGCATCAGCAGGAGTAGGCAAAATATTAAAAAATAAATTATATGAATTTATAGCATGTATAAATATAAAATAAAGGAATAAATGACTATTGATTTGTAATACAATTTTTAATTGAAACAATTGTGATATAAGAGTCTTTCATAGTTGAATTTCAGATATACAATGAGTCAGGGCCCTAGCTACCACAATCACCATTGCCAATCTCCCTTAACCAATGTACCCATAGTCAATCCTTTTGCCCCTGACCTGTCAGTTTTAATTTTAAGTTTAAATGCCCCATTAAGTTTAGATTCTTTAATTCTATTGATGTTGACTTTGTTGATTTTTTGTTTTGTTTTGTTTTTGGTCACACCCAGCATCACTCAGAGGATAAGCCTGTTTCTGGGCTCAGAAGGCACTCCTGGCTGTCTGGGAAAACATGTGATGCCTGCAATCAAACTGGAGTCAGTCCGAGGTTGGCTGTGTGCAAGGCAAACATCTTATCACTGTGCTATAGCTCTGTCTTGGGTATTTAGTTCTGTCTAAATTGAGGAAATTGGTGCCTCCAATCTTCTTTTTTTTAAGCATTGCTTTAGCTATCCATGATGGTTATTATTCCAAATACTTTTCAGGGGAGTGTGATCCACAACCTTGAGGAATGTTATGGATGTACTTAGAGGAATGCAAAATCAGTAGAGTGCTTTGGGGAGGATCGCCATTTTAATGATGTTGATCTTCACAATCCATGAACAGGGTATGTGTCTCCATTTTCTTCAGTCCTCTTATTTTTTGAAGCAGTGTTTTGTAGTTTTCTTTGTATATGTCCTTTACTTCTTTAGTTAAGTTGACTTCAAGACATCTGAGTTTCTGTGGCACTAATGTGAATGGGATTGTTTTTTAACGTGTTTCCTCTCTACCATTATTTGTATATAAGAAGGGCATTGATATTTGCGTGTTAATTTTGTAGTCTGTCACTTTCTATGTGAATTTATTGTTTCTAAAGTTTTTTGCAGAGTCTTTATTGTTTTCTAAATATAGTTGCATGTCACTTGCAAATAGTGAGAGCTTGAATTCTTCCTTTCCTGTCTGTATGCCATTGATATATTTTTCTTGCCTAATTGCTATGGAAAATACTTCTAGAACTATCTTGAATAGCAGTGGTGTAGGGGACAACGTTGCCTTGAACGAGGTCAAAGGTGAAAGGTTTCAGTTTTCTCCATTGAATATAATATTTGCCATGGGCTTGTGGTAAATAGTCTTAACTATATTGAGAAAAGTTCTTTCCAATCCCATCTTGTTGAGAGTTTTTTTTATCATGCTTTGGCATTGGGCCTGATCAATTGATTTCTCTGCATCTAATGATATAATAATATAATCATATTTTTCTTTGATGATATGGTATATTATGTGATTGATTTATGTATGTTAAACTATCCTTGCATATTGTAATAAAACCTACTTGGTCATGGTGTATATCCTTATTGATGAAGTATTGGACTCTATTTGCTAGGATTATGTTGAGGATCTTTGTATCTGTATTTATTAGGGATATTGGTCTGTAGGCTTTTATTGTTGTTGTTTTTTTTTTTTTTGGTTTGGTTGTTTTTCAGAATCTCTTTCTGGTTTTGGTATCAGAATGATATTACCTTCATATTAACTATTTTGAATTGTTTCTGTTTTTCAATTTCCTGAAAAATCATGAAAATGATTGGTAGAAGGTCCTCTTAAAATTTTTGAAAGAATTTGTGAGCAAATCTGTCTGGGCCTGGACTTTTGTTTCAGGGAAGACTTTGATTACCATTTTAATTTTCTCAATAGTGATGGGTCTGTGTGTGTATGTATATATATATATATATATATATATACATATATATACATATGCTAGATCATTCTTGTTCAATAATGAAATTATGACACCAAGAATTTATTCACTTCTTTCAGGTTCTTATGTTTTGTGTCATAGATTTTTCTCAAAGTAGTCTCTGATTACCCTTTGAATCTCTTTAGCCTCTATAGTGATATCCCCTTTTCATTTCTAATCTGGTTTATTAAGTTTCTCTTTCTCCCTTTGTGAGTTTTGCAAGTGGTTTATCTATCTAGGGACTATTGGTCAGTTACAGACAAAACAGCAAACTCAAAACTCCTTCTAATACCATACACAAAGGTGAAATCCAAATGGATCAAAGACATTGACATCAGACCCAGAATCATAAGTTATAATGAAGAACACAGGTAAAATTTTGCATGACATTGCAACTAAAGGCATCTTCAAAAGAAAACACCATTGTCCAAACAAGTGGAAGCAGAGATAATAAAATGAGATTAATTAAACTGAAACGCTTCTGCACCTCAAAGAAACACTGACTAGAATATAAAGGCAAATCACGGAATGGGAGAAACTATTCACCAAATACTCATCAAATAATGAGCTAATATCTAAGATATACAAAGTGCTGAGTGCACTTAAGAAAATACATCTAATCACACCAAAACTTGGAGAGAAGAATTGAACAGAAACTTCCTCAAAGAAGAAATGCAAATGACCAAAAGGTAATTAAAAAAGTGCTCCATATCACTAATCATCAGGGAGATGCAAATCAAAACAACAGTGTGGTACCATCTCATGCCATAGAGTCTGCCACACATTACAAAGAACAAGAATATGGGGGCCCGGGAGATAGCATGGAGGTAAGGCATTTGCCTTTCATGCAAAAGGTCATGGTTCGAATCCCGGTGCCCCATATGGTCCACATGCCTGCCAGGAGCAATTTCTGAGCATGGAGCCAGGAGTAACCCCTGAGCACTGCCGGGTGTGACCCCAAAAACCAAAAAAAAAAAAAACAAAGAACAAGAATAATCAGTGCTGGTGTGAATGCCATCTAGTCCAGCTTTAAGAAAAAATATGGAGATTCTTTAAATAAAATGGAAATTGAGCTCCCATATGATCCAGTTATATCATTCCTAGGTATATACCATAGGATCAATAGGATCACAAAAACACAAGTCAAAAAGGCCCTCAGCACACATATGTTCATTTCAACTCTATTTACATTAGATAGAATCTAGAAACAACCCAGATGCTCTTCAACACATAAATGGCTAAAGAAACTGTGGTACTTATATTCAATGGAATACTATGCAGCTGAAAGGAAAAATGTAGTCATAAAATTTACTATGCTAAGTAAAATGAGTCAGAGGGAGAGATAGCTCACTCATGTCTGGGATTTAAGAAAAATATAAGATAAGGGCTAGGGCGTTTGCCTTTCATGTGGCCGAACTAGGATGGACCCAGGTTGGATTCCCAGCATTCCATGTGGTCCCCCTAGCCTGCCAGCAGTGATATCTGAGTGCAGAGCCAAGAGTAACCCCTGAGTGTCTCAGAGTGTGCCCTCTCAAAAAACAACAAAAAAGAAAAATATATGATAGCATGCTAAACTACGGCCTACGGGCCACATGCTGTATTTGTTTCCATTTTTGTTTCTTCACTTCAAAATAAGATATATGCAGTGTGCATAGGAATTTGTTCGTAGTTTTTGTTTTTACTATAGTCCAGCCTCCAACAATCTGAGGGACAGTGAACTGGCTCCCTGTTTAAAAAGTTTGAGGACCCCTGGTAGACAATAGAGATGAGGTTTGGAAGGACCAGACCATGATATGAAGCTTAGTACAAAGATTGGCTAGTGGAGTTAGAGATATAAATCTATCAAAAACTATCATGAT
>PVKC010030656.1:0-14760 GCA_004027635.1 Crocidura indochinensis
GGCCCACATTTTTAAAATATCATTCCTAATACATGTTCTAGTTTGCAAATCAAACTGTGCTCAGATTGACTGTCATATCCTAAGGAAAATCAAGATACAGATGTCATGGTGAGTTTCCATTATAAGGCAAGATGCATTTGAACTTCAAGGAGTGGTAAAAACCCAAACAACCAAAAAATCTTTATCCTATTCCTATTTCAATTATAATAAAATATATACTTTCCAAATATGCACACATATAAACACAGGCATAGCATCTGTATCTAAAAGGAAAAAAGTGAAGTCCCATGGTCCTATAATGTCTTCAGTTCCAAATTTGTTATAAACTTCAGAGACAATTTGGTTCTTGTGGTACTGCCCTCAAATCTGAAGCAGGAAATAATCAAATAGAAATGCATGTACTAGAAGTCCAACTAACCATCAACACATAGAGATATAGAAATATGCTCTTGATACAAGGTAGAAATTTTTTTGATAGTGTGGCAATAAAGTATGTGAAATAAAAAATAGTGAATGTTCTGTAATTTTCTCTTTTTATGGCCTAAGCAGTGCTCAGGAGGGGCCCTTGGCACCTGTCAGCCAATCACACAGGAAATCTGATGCAAGGAGCCAAGGATGTCTGGGTCCTGCAGTGCTGAGTATCACCTAGGCCACACTGGCAGTGCTGAAGGCCACCAGGGTATTGACGTATCAAATCCAGATCAGGTACATGCTAAACATGCCACCCTAACCAGTGTCTTATCTCCTAGCCCCTGTAGTTTGTTTGTTTCTTAAATAATAATTGAATTTATATACATCTTTAAAAAATGACTCACATATTTGAGTCAATGTATAGGAATAGGTAAATACACCGAGGTTGGGAATTAATTGTAGGGAGAGGGGAAGATTTGATCCCAGCAGCTGGCTCGCTTCCATTTCTAAACCATTCTTTAGGGACAAAGAGGGAGCTTGGATCTGACCATCACCAATCCTCTGCAGAGCTTACAGGCCTCTAGTTTGGTCAGGGCAGCCCATGCAATCCTTTACTGATACCTCAAAGCTTAAAAGCAAATTGACCCCTGCCTGTTTCCTTGTTTTCACAGAAAGCTTTAATGCTCATTAGGCATAATTAAAAGCAATGAAATGTTATATACCTAAGACATGAACTACTTGGGGGTTAGGGGCAGTGAAACACCCTTCCATGTGGCTCAAAATCCACATGACTTTTGATTCAACAAAAATATGATAGTTGTCTATTGCGTTTACTACCAAAATAGTCAATTGTGACACATGTTGTATGTCATGAGTTTGAAATACTGTATGCTAATCACAGAGAAAAATCTTAAGAAAATTGTAATGGAATTCATTATTAAGATCTTCAGCCTTGTTGTTCTGATGTTGAAGTAAAAGGATTTGAAAAAAATATCTGTGAAGAGATGGGGACATAGCTAAAGGGGACAGCATGTACCTTGTATGTACAAGAACCTCTATTTGATCCCTGGCACTCACAGCTCCCTGACTACCCTGGTGTAGCATCCAAGCATCACTGGACCCAAGCAACATCATGACAGCTTGAGAATCGAACCTTCCTGCCAAATATTACTGAGAATGGGCCCCATACCAACTGAAACCACCTGGTTTGCACCTTCAGAGCAAACCCTATCAAAAAAGAAAGGATCTATAGATAAGAATCTGTGGATCCATGCCATCCAAATTTGTGCTGTTAAAGGGTCAATTGTATCATTTTTAAATATGTATATATATGTATATATATAGAGATGGATGGTGTTATCGATATCTTACAACCCAGAAATATTTTTATTATTATTTTATTTAAAAGCACTTTTAAACTTACAACAATAATACGAGGAGGTACAGAGATACCCCATAAATCCCATTTGACCCCTAGTATATACCGCTTTCCCATTACAAACATCCCCAGCAGCATAGTAGTTTGTTACCACAGATAAAACTAACCACACTCATCATCGAAAGTTCCTAGTCTATAACATCCCATTTTACTCTCAGTTGATGTACGTTCTATAAGCTTTTGCAAAGTTAAAATGCCATGTATCTACCAACATGGTATCATCCAGGGCACCTACCTGTAAAAATCCCTAAAATCATTGACCTAAAAGTCCTATATATTCTTACCTATTCATTCTCATTCTCCCTACCATCTGGCAACTTTTGTTGTTGATGGCTTTATAGATTTATCTCTTCTAGAATATCATACAATTGGGGTCATACAGATTGGATTCGTTAATGACTTCACAGAAGTTTTCTTTTGGTTTATGGGTCACAGCAGTGGTGTTAAGGTCTTACTCCTAGCTCTGCACTCAGGGATCACTCCCGGCAGGATTGAAAGTGATATATGTAATACCAGGGATTGAACCTGAGCTGGCTACATGCAAGGCAAGTGCTCTAACCACTCTACTACTGCTCTAGCCCAGTGCATTTCTTTTTGCTATCAAATAATATTGCATGTCTGGACAGATGGCAGTTACATATACATTCACCCTCTGGTGGACATCCAATCACTTCCAAGGTTTGGTAATTTATTAATAAAACTGCTGTAATTGTCCATGGTCATATTTTTGTATGGATGAACATTTTTAATTCCTGTGGGCAAGTACCAAGGAATCCAAAATGAGAATGAGTATGTTTGGCTTTGGAAGAAACCTCCAAAGTGTATTTATTCTAAAGTGACTATCCTATTTTGCGATGAATAAAATCTATTTTGTAAAACTTATTATTTCTGAGATCTCCTGTAAGGCTCCCCCTGGCGCTAAGGCTTCTGCCTGCTCTAAAGCTCTCTCTCCCCAACCCAAGGGATAAGGATACTTTCACGTGACACAATGACAGTTCAAGGGAAACATTCTCTTTAAGCCTTTCCACGGCCCCATCATGCACAGTGCCTGGTCAGGCTCCTTGGGATTTTCCCATTTTTAACAGAGGAGCTGTTAGGCGAGCCAGGCTCTGTGACCACCCATGATCTGAATTACACACAGGTGTTCGAAAATACAGAGGGATCCAGCATAATTAAGAGCATTAAGCAATCATCTCAGCCCTAGGAGGCAGTTGAAGAAAAGAAGAAAAGAGTTTGGGCAGCACTCTGGGAAATAAATTCCACAGCCTTTCACCAAGTTGAAATCTTGGCTTGGGACACACATAAAAATGAGGCTGGCCTGATCTGAGCTCCCAGTGGACATCTGCCAGATCACAGAAGTTGACCCAATTGGCCTGCCTTACCACAGAGAAGGCCACTCACTGCTGGACAGCAGATGGTATTGCTGGTAAGAGTCAACAAGAATGAGCAGGGCATTGGACAGGAAGATGGTGTCACATGGCTGGTTCCAACCAGGGGTGGGAGACTGTTTCTTCAAGAGAATCACATTTACAATGCACTTGTTAGAAAATATATCATTGCTGACTTCGATCTGCTTTTCTTCTTTTACAGACTTCATTCTTTCTTTACATCCTACAAAGCAGAGCTAATTAATTGCTTTTTTTCTTTCGTCACTTGGTACTGTGCAGTAGTAAAACAACTGCTGAATTCCATCCAGGGAGGAATGTCTTCGAGAGAGAGAATTGCTTTAGAAACCCCTTTGCAACAAAGAAAGTAGTGTCAGAGTTCTCCTGCACAGTTTCAGGAACCTAGAAAAAAGATGCTAAGTTACAAGTATTGCTTCTCTTTAAATAAACTATTACCGAGTATAACTTTATTTGTAATGAGAAACTCGATTTTTTTTAAAATAAAAGTCGTCGTTTAATGGGCAGCACTGACTCTAATGGTTCCTTTTTAACACACGCCAATCTTCTAAAAAGAGTGTTGTCCAAACATTTCCCTTATGTTTTACTTTTCTCCAGTCTTCAGGGAAATGCTATCTACCATTAGACTCGTTTTGTTTAACATCTCTGGTCATTGTGCTATTTACTGAATATCTGATATTCCTAATAAAACATTGCTACAAATGCCCAAGTTTTCTAGGAAGGGAAAAAAGTTTTCCACCCTTTCCTAGCTGGTCAAGATAAACACCTCTATGGCCCTTATCCGTTAGTCATACTGACATAATGCCTTTTATCTTTCCTCTGAAATTACAAAAGGTTATCATTTCACTTAGCAATGAGCCTAGCTAAATCGAAACTGTACATCAGAATTAAATATGTTCCATCTCCTCAAAATGAGCAGTGGATTATTTATCACTAATATTTAATGACAAAAAAACCTGATAACTCCCTCCGATTATACCACTGATTTCATCTAGTCGTGCATCATTGATTCCTTTGGTCATTAGCATAATCACAGAGCATCAACTCCGGCTTATGCAGCAAGTTTGATAACAGAGCTGAAAGTAGACACACACTATTTTAAAAACATGTTCCGATTTTCATCTAAGTATATCTTTATTTATATGGCTTTCTTACCATAAAGATGCCAGTCCTTTAAAATATGCAGAAATCACTTTCTACACTGAAGAACAAGGTGCTATATCATAACAAGGATACAGAAGTATAAAGCGCCTGTTAATTAAACATCGCTTCTTAACTTGCTACCCTGCATATGTAACTGTTAAGTTTTAAGCCAAGTCTTTAAATAAGAATGAGAAAATGGCTAGGCTCCTTGAAATACATGCTTTGCCTGTTTTTTTTTTTTTCCCTCGCCCTTATATGAAAGAGATCACTCACTTGATTTATTATGTTAAATTCAAATATCTTGGTATCAGGTTTGATTTTAAGGCCTCCTCCTCCAAAACAAAAACAACAACAACAACACCGTGGCAAATGAAACTTGACTTATACTATTGACTGTTTTACATTCCATTTTTAACGTATGGTACAACAGAATGCTGCGAGAGTTGAAGTTCAAATGTAAAAATGTCTTGAATACTCAGCTTCAAAAGGTTCACAGAGAAAAATGAATAACATATAGATCTGCATTGAAAAGACATTTTTTTTACTAACTTTACTAATTGCCCCTCAAGGAAAAAAAAAGATACTGAATAATACATACAGCAAGAAACTATGTATATATAAATCTTGAACATACAAGAGAAAACCCATGTCTGGGAAATATATGTATGTGTTACAAATATAGACATGAATAATTCCAAAGAATGGCACACAGGCAGCTCAAAGCCAAGACTGGACATCCAGAGGGAAGAAACGGGGTTAAGATGAAAAAGGACTGATTATACCACAGGCTTCTTTTGCATGAATCAGGAGTGGGTTCTTTACTAAATCCAAGTTTTAGGTGCACTGGATATTCTGAATTATTCTCTGTTCCCTTTCTGGTCTCTTACATGTTTCATAATAAAACCAGAAAGATGCAAGCATGAAGTTTTTTTAAAAATAGCTTGGTAAATATTGGCTGGATTTCTCTAAAGTTGTTCTCAACTCTAAAGATCAAAGTGCTTATGGCCAAAGCAGCATATTTTCCTCAACAATTGGGGCATGAGTAACAATACCAAAAACCCTGCGCCCCAATGTAAAGTTCTTAGTCACTATTTCTGAACTACTTATTGTTAAACAATTATTTCTCCTCAGTTCTCTGTTACTAAAAAAAAATCTATACGGCTGGAGAGATAGTACAGCAGGTAAGGTACTTGCCTTGCATGCTCCCAACCCAGGTTCAGTCCTCAGCATCCCATATGGTCCATGAAGGATTCCTAAATGCTAAGCTAGGAATAGCCCCTGAACATTGCCAGATGTGGCTCAAAGCAACACACACACACAAAATAATAAAGCCATTTCCAACATAGCTGTGATTTCAATAGTTAGTGCAAGAGACGTGTCCTGCTTCCTAGTCAGAAAAATAGCAACAGAATAAACACATAAATTCTTTTTCATTCTGAATTGCTGCAAATACGTGCACAGAAAATAAAACGAGAAGCACATCTTGTATCTAATGTGGGGACAACGTTTTATGAGAGGAGGTAAATTTTTGCCAGATGGGAGAGGTTATTCCTCTGCATCCCAGTGTCCACCCCTCCATGGAATATGTAGTCCATGTGCTACCACTTGCACAGGACAGAGACTAAAAGGAGAGGCATCCCAGTCAACAGCAAGGAGATGACTTGCTTATACAAGCATAAGAATTTGTTATAAGCTTACCAAAGTCAGAGCTGCGCATTTACTGTCAACATGCATCACAGTGCAACGAAAGCCATTATTTAGAAAATAATATGAACACATTGAAGTGGCCAAACCCTGGCTAAACCCAGAGAAGGCATGCAAAACACCAGGTCTGCAGCAACACGTCTGGCGAAGGCCATAAGCGAAAACCAAAGACTGCACCATTTCCGACTTGAATAGACTGTTTCCTCCAAAATCATTGACGTGGGATGAGGCTAACAACATCCTCTAAAGGTGTTCCCATATAAAGAAGCAGCAACCTTCTGTGTAGATCATTAAGTGCGACAAACTTTTGACTAGAAAATTTTTATGATACATCACTAAAATGGGTCTGTCATGAATTCTCTAATGATTGATCAGTTAATCACTTAACCATCCTTAATGGAATGGTTAACTTCTTTTCAACAAACAAGGCAAAGTGATTTAAGTTCCCCGGGTAGACTTCAACAAGCAGTGGCAGTAGGTGACAGAGGCAACTATACATCTTCTCTGGTCAGACCTTCTAATTTTCCAATCAGTTCCATTTTTTCATGTCTTCAAAAAATCTTTTATTTTAGGGTAGAGATGCTCTAGTTTTAAAACTTGGCCCATCAGAGAAAAATTTTAAGTGCTTCAGGGTCTGAACCGAAATCAAAGAACTTTGCTACAGAAATATTCTAAATGCTACCCGAACCTAGAGCCAAAGCAACTGTGAAGTTCTGAACCTAAAACAATTGCCAACATTTTGGCATCAATTATAATCAATCCACACCCAAAATCAAATAAAGAAATTTTTTAATTTCAGTGAGGTCATTTTGGACATTTATTGCTGGGTAACTTCAAAAGTTCCATTACTAACATAGACCCAAAAATGTACAACTTTTTTGACATATATCTTTCGATCTTTGTGGTTAGATCTGTAGCTGAAGCTCAGAATATTTAAACAAACCTCCATAGCATTTTATCTTCCTTTATCTCATAATCTTGGAGGGTGCATTCTTCTTAGGGTTCTGCTGGCTTTATTTGTGTGGCATCCTTGGCAAGGCTATTTCCAGCCATATCCCTACATGTCCCATCACATACAGACAATGATAAAGAATTTCCCCAAACACCTAGAAAAAAATTAAAATACTTGCAGCAGTAGTGTTACTCGAACGAGAAAACATTTCGAATTTTAAAATTAAGATGAAATACTCAGAGAAAAAGAATTCCAGAAAGCCACTTGACACTAATTGGTAGCTACAGCATGACAACGCCCATTGGAAACATGGATGCAAGCACGGCATAATTTGAAGGAAATGTCTGAGACTTGGTAGAAAAAAAAAAAAAAAAAAGAACTAGCAGTGTCCCAGGTCATTCCTACCAATTTGTGGAACTGTGAGGCTCTTGTTCTGCCTCTATTTCTCTAAGTATCTAATGTTTCTTTTTGTGTTTGTCTTTGAAAAGGGAAACCATATCCTTCTCTTAGATTTCACAAGGTCCAAACAGTTGTGAGACCCTTGAGAAGAGTCACAGGGCTTTCATCCAACTCTGATAACTGAGAAGTCGCTGCTCTCACTTTGGTGGGTATCAGAATGGTGTAGGGAGCTTTTCAAAAATGCGAAGGCAACACCATCTGAGACATGGCACACCAAAGAACTGTGCAACTACATTCAAGCTTGGCATCATGGCTCTACTGTGCATCTTGTACTGGTACATACTTAAAAGTCACCAGTACTGATTCGTAATAGAGATCCAAATGCATTAAAATAATTTAGAGTGGGATCGAGTGAAAACAGAAACAACAGTAAATTTGAAGTGAAGTTTTAGTGCCATCACCTCTAGCATCATTAAGATTGGCCCATGAGCCTCTATTTAGTGTGAAATAAAAATGGCCAGAAATTTGTTTAAAATGAACATTCTTGGGCCGAAGAGATAACATGGAAGTAAGGCATTTGCCTTTCATGCAGAAGATCATTGGTTCGAATCCTGGCATCCCATATGGTCCCCTGAGCCTGCCAGGAGCAATTTCTGAGCATGGAGCTGGGAGTAACACCTGAGCGCTGCCGGGTGTAACCCCCCCCCAAAAAAACAAACAATAAAATAAATAAAATATACATTCTCCTATCAGTCATTAAAATTTCAGATCTAAGAATCTGTATTTTCGGGGGCCGGGCAATGGCGCTGGAGGTAAGGTGCCTGCTTTGCCTGCGCTAACCTAGGACGGACCACAGTTCGATCCCCCGGTTCCCCATATGGTCCCCTGTGCCTGCCAGAAGCGACTTCTGAGCAAATAGCCAGGAGTAACCCCTGAGTGTCACCGGGTGTGGCCCCCCCAAAAAAAATGAATCTGTATTTTCATAAATTAATACGGAGGCAAAGAGATAGAGATAAAGGAAAACGGGATAGATAGAGAGAGGGAAAGAGAGGAAGAGGAGAGTTTTGGATGGAAGAGGAATGAGAAAGAGCAGCAAGATGACAGCCAGGACCAGCAAGGAAATAAGCAAGGAAACGCACTCCTTTTGAAACAAAATCAACTCAGACAGACCTGCAGGTTTGTTTTTTTTTAATTTCACACCTGAGCTTCATACCTGAGTATAAGGCTTTCCACTCTGAGTTTACCAATCTGCAAGAGAGCATCTCTGAAAAGTTCTGGGACTGGAAAATCTCAAGCAAAATGTCCACTATATCCTCCCCCAAACTGTAGTTCCTGTCCTGAGAACACCAGGAATGTCTTTTAAAATATAAGCGCAGCAGCTATGCAGCTAAATCAGTAAGTTTCATGTATTTTCAAATACTGTTAAAGTCAGATTATGATTCAATTGCAGAGTTAGGAGGTAGCAAAAGCAACTTCAGGACTTCAGTGTGAATGTGATGTTGGAAAAACTACTGTCTTAGTAAACAAAGTGGAACACACACACACACACACACACACACACACACACACACACACACACACACACACACACAAACCTAAAAATCAAGAGAGCCTAATGAAACGGAGATGTTTAATCTACCTGCTACTAAGATAAACAGCCAAATAAGAAACAGGAAAAAAATAATTCCCAACGCATCCTAATGAATGTATTCTTTCCATAGAATTCAGGTCAAATAGTGCCATGCTCAGATCCATTTTCCTCTCAATAAATTGTTTTCCTATAACATCTTTGATATCTTCAAAGTATGACCAAAAAAAAAAAAAAAGAATAATACAACCTTTCTAGTCAATCATTCCCCTTGTCAGCTTTTTGAATTAGCAATTGAAGGATATAACACTATCACCTGATAAGGAACTAAATAGTAAACAAAATGCTTACCACAATTTTTCACAGTCATGATCATTTAAAAATACACACACAATAACAGGAAACCCTATTTTTATTAGAAATGTGATTTGGAAAGAAAGCGCAATTAGCTTTGTAAGGCACTGCTGAGATGTTCCCGAACACACCAGACATATGTAAATATTTCGTGATATCAGTTCCATTTGAGTAGACCTGTCAAGATATTTACAGGGCTTGACAGTACTTCTGTCTTTAATTAAATTTTTGCCCAGATACTTTAATGTAATTTAAATAGATTATTAGTTGTCAGGACCTAATCTAAATTTTGTTTACGATTTAGTTACTCTAAGTACTCAGATTGAAGAAACTAATTTAACCCCACGATTGAGCAGCTTTAAGCATCACTATGAGACCACTAAAAAAGCTCCTACTGCCCTTTGTACTTTCTCAATCATCTTAAATTACTATGACTTAACTGCAAATATCAACGCACTAAATTGAGCCCCTCTCTACTTTTTGAAAATAAAATAGCTCAGGAAGGAGCATGAGGAAAGCCCCACTTGCACTTGCCCAGGAGACTATTTTCTTTGATTCAGAAAGCTCGTCTTCCTTGTGGCTGGCTAGGTAAGAAATACTGCTCCCACTTTAAATCCCATAACATATCTCCTAAACAAACCCTTGTTGTGCACAAGGCAGGGCATATACTTTTAAAAGAGCAAGAAAGATTTGAAAAAGAAGAGCATACCTTTTGAGACATCCAGAAGCTAATTCATCAATAGCTTTAGGGACAGGGAAAATCTGTACATGCAAAAGGATGCAGCTTCTAACACAATCTTCTTATGGAATGGAAGCTGACTTCTACATAAGGCCCCCTTCCTTCAAATGCCTTAGCACAGCTATAATTAATAATAATAATTTATTTAAGAAACAAAGAACAGTCTGATTATATATACTGACTGCTATGCACTTTACATGACTGTACTCCCTCTTTCCAGAATACCAGCCTTATAGCCATGATTGCAAGAATATTACCTATGGGATGAAAAACCAAAGCACTTCTTGAAATCAAATGTTCCTTGCAACATTTATTTTTAAGTTGGTGGCAAAGCCAAACCTACTTAACTTCCATTAAACCACGTTGTCACATGAACACTGAAGTAAACTATGTGAGTCTCAGGGTTGCAGGGAAAAAGCTCTCTTAAAAAGCAACTGTCAAGCACTGGAGACTTCCTATTTGGCCAGGTCCTCCCATTTCAGGAATTCCTCTTATTTCAATAATTTGCTGATATTCCAGCCTTTGGTACTGTTAATATTAATTCATCCATGTACTGTGGAAGAGAAATATTATTTTAATCAGCTTTAGAAAGGCTCCTTGGATAGCACACATATGGCAAAGTAGCTTGCAAGCCAACATAGGAAGTCTTGACATTCAGAAACTCACAGGCCCAATTGCAAACTAGCTTGCTGGCTTGATTCACAGACTTAGTGTTTTATCACCTGGTGAGATTTAGTACCATCACATAAAGAGAAAAAAAAACCCTCATGCCAATAGTAAAATTATATGTTGGCTCATGCACAAAGTTCACCTGTCTATACAGCAGTTACCTCTTAAGATTATTTTCTTTAGAAAATAAACCCCTACTTGCTCGAGACCTTAACAGTCCAAAAGGACAATGCTGCTGACTTAGCAAAATGGCATTTTCTATGACTGAATTCTATAGAAAGAGAGTGACACCTAACATGCAAGATAAGAAAAGAAAAAGTCAAAGCCTCTGCAAAAAAAAAAAAATTCTTTTTAAACAAACAAAAATACCACCTGTGCAAATCTAGCTATGCTTTGAATCCCTTTTTCAGCCAGAGAGAAGCAGCTCATGCTCAGAGCCTTGAAGTTGCAATGAAATTGTAGTAATTTAAGATTATCAGGAGAGCAAAGGGCAGTGGGAGCTCTTTGGAGGGCTTCCCTCCCCACTTAATGCTCTTCAGTCAGGGGTTAAATGAGTTTCTTTAATGTAAGTACCTTAAAGTAACTGAATCATAAACAAAATTTAGACTATTTTCTGACAACCTGAAATCTATTTAAATTTTATTATCGCATGCTTAAAATTATTTTTAAATGACAGAACTCTTACAATGTCCTATATATATTCTAGGCATAGCAGCTGAAAATGCAGTTGGTATAATACCTAACATGGAATACGCATATTTTTTATGCGATGAGGAATTTTACAAGGTTACATTCCAAAATTCAGTTTGAGTCTTGGAAACACATGAAACCCAAATAAATAACACAATAAGATTGAATGCAAGAAAGAAGCTAGGTTCAAAGAAGTTGTCACATCTACTATATTTTTCCTTCTCTTTCTTAATTTTAACACTATACATGCTAAAATTTAATATGCTGTGATATAGGTCTATTTGCTTAGGACAGAGCACAATATTTTTGCTGCTAACTTAAATAACTGCTGAAAATAGACATGCCCTTCAATAGAACTTAAGAATGCAAAGATACAGGGCCAGGAGTAGAGTCTTAAGAGAAGCAAGGAAAAACTTAGTAACAGAAAACCATTCCTAGACTCAATATTAACCCAGTTAACTTTTGTTATTGTTGGTACAAATGATTTAACCAGAAAATATTTATAACTTCTTAAAAAACATTACATACTGCAGAAAATTACCTAACAGCATCCATGTGTATGTTTAACTTACATTGTTTAATTATACAATAAACAGTACAGCCAATAAAAGCCACAGACTTTGAAGCACATTGAGCACCAAAGTTATGAAACTCACACATACACACAAAGCATAAAATACTTACTAAAGTGATCACCATTTATTATTTTAAAATACAATATTTAAGTGACAATTATTTTTCTTCTTCTTAGTTTACTTATCCTTTTCCCTACTTTGTTCTCTTTAATTAAAAATGACATTTAACTTGGGGAGAGTTTATAGCACACCAAAAAAAAAAAAAGCATACATGTTACACAGTTTATACTGCAAGGCTTAAATATCAACACAAACCCTTACAGATAGCTCCAACACTCTGACCCTTAATTTGAGACAGTTAACTTTGAACAGTTGATATTCCTTTGATTAGACTTTGATAAACCTGTGAAAACAAAATGCTAAAGTAATTACCGTTACTATGCCCTTTTAAAATGTAAAGCAGTCGAATTTTTCCTAGACAACAAGCAAGAACAAGTTAGAGAGAACTTAAATAAAAGTAGCAACGTGGTCATGTTGAATGTCGATCTAAAAAAAGAGGTTATGTCTAATCTGGAGAATGCTCTCTCTCGCCTTTTTAAATTCCAAGAGTGGGTTGACACAAAACTTCATCACCAGGGATTTTTTTTTTTATAGCTTCACATCAGATTTAAACCCTCACACACAAAACCTTGGCTTTCCTGACAAGGCAGATCTTCTAAGCTTGATGTGAGAAAACGTTATCTAACTCTAGTGTAGGAGTCTAATGTTGGTAAAAAAGAATTCCAGGCACAGTTCTTGGTAGCTAGACAGACTCTGGAAGACTTAATAGTCTCTGAATGCCTTTTGGGTGTATTGTCTTCGTAAAGAAGAATGCATTGAAATAACTATATTTAGAAACGTAACATCCATAAGAAACTCAAATATTAGCCAGAAAGGGTCTAAGTACTGTCTTGCTTTCAAGTGAGACTCCGCTTGCAACAAAGATCAGCATTTGCAATGGTCCATTTCTGCATTAGTGAATATATAGCTTTGCTACTTGATGGAATAGTCCAGGGTTCTCCATGTAGCGCTCCTGACAACAACCCAGCAGCAGTTCTGTTTGATCTCTCCTGCTTCCTTAATTTGGGTTGTCAAGGTTCAGCAGTTGGAGGCTGTTTACTTTACTTTTCAAAAAAAAAAAAAAAACTGATTTTTTTTTCTTTCTCTCATACAATGACTAATCCAAAGTCTAAGAGAGAGGGAAATGCAGCCAGTGGTACAATGTTAACCACCCTCTCCTCTACAAATCGAATTTTAGCTGACGCCTTTGGAATGGTAACTAGTTGAGTTTATTGCTATATATTGGTAATGCTCTTTAATTACCAGATAGTTGAAGGAGAAAATTCACAGAGGGAAGAGAAAAAGCAATTCCAACTCTCTGAATCTGGGAACCCAGCTTTCTTTTTCCTGGAGTCAAAGAGATGGGTATTTCCACTTTAAGAATAAAAACTCCAGTGGAATTCTTAAAAAGATTTGACACTGTGTCTCAATTATGCAGCCTCTCCCTGGATAGAAAACACCTGAAATTTTAGCATTTCTCTACAAATTCTAGTTTTAAGACATCTCTTCTCCCTCCACCCCACCACCACCACCACCACCACCACCACTACCACCACCACACACACACAGTGATTCTCATTGTGGAATAAACGACTGGATGTGAGTCAAATTTTTTACGGATTCTTCGATATATTTTCAGCAGTAGCAAAACTCCTTCCATATCTTTCAGATCTCCTCAGCTCAGCTATTGTGCAAGGCCAAAGTCTGAAGGCTATGGATAATCCAAGGTAAAGTGTAGAGGGTTTCAATGTATAGATTCTTTCAAAGGGAATTCAGAATGCCCTCCGGCATTCTTGCTAAAAGGGCAACAGCAAAAAAGGAAAGGGAAATCCGAACTTAGAAGATTCCTGGGACCAGGCTGTGAGAGCACCCCCAAACCGTCTCCGAAAAGGGCTGGAGAAGCTCAGAGGCAACCACATCAACTACTTATATTAATTGCATTATTCGGCCCAAGCCTTACAGAGGATTGGAGAAGGGTTTGGGAAGAGGAAGAACTTAAGTTTCATTTCGGGTTTTCTGGTCGTGCAAATTAAAATGAATTAAAATGAACGTTGAGGATGAGCCCAGCCTAAATCAATACACTTTGTAATAAGCCGGCAAGAGTATTTGAACACAATGACTTGGAAATAATTAATAGTTCTAAGGAGGGGGGGAAGAGAGTAGGGTGAGAAGGGGGACTAAGGATGTCACCATATTTTATCACAGCACTTTACCGGGTGTGCTGAACTTTGATCTGCAGATTTTCGGGGTTAGGAAAAGAAAAGGGGGTGGGAAGGTAAGGTAAAAGAGAAGGTCCTGTCTTTTCGAAGCACCCACCGCCTGGAGGGTGAGCACGTTCCTAGCTTTGGGAGCCTCAATCGTGGAGCTCCTCCGGTGGCAAGCCGGCGCTCGGCTAGGGCGCACGGAGCGCCCATGGGTGCAACCGAGAGAGATTTAGGGGGGCACCGCACCCCGCGCCCCCGCCCCCTTTCCTCGACCGGGGCGCTCGCTCGCGGCCACCTCGACTTACCCGTCGAGTCCGGGGAAGGAGTTGGGAAGCCGCCTTCACGCCCGGGGAGGAGGCGCCGGTGGCACCATGGTCATCCCCTGCGCCGCC
>PVKC010030657.1:0-14740 GCA_004027635.1 Crocidura indochinensis
GTATATATATACACATATATACATATACATGCATACTTATATATACAATATATCCTTATATATTCATATATATGTATAGATATTTTTCCAATCAAATGACAAGGACCTTTTCTAGAACCTCAGTACCTCCTCTTCTTGCTTTCCATGCTGTCTGCCTGGTGTCTCTGTGCCTGTTAAGAAACAGCATAGCAAGTAGCTGAGGAACACCATGGTCTTGAAGGTTGGTACCCGAGTTTCCTTTCAAGACCACTTCCCCAGGGAACCACAAAGCAGGCTCAGGGGCAGGTGTGTGGAGACAGCAAGACACCTGACAACCCCCTTGCCTGCCTGCTCGGCTTCTTGAGGTCTTTGGAAGTTGAGTGGGGGGGGGGACTCCTCATCACCCCCCCAACTGCCCTGTCCATGCTAGGGGAGTCTGTGGGCAGGGGAGAGTTAATGACCAGCCTCCTTCAGCCGAGAGAAAGGCTTTACTCACAAAACCCAGCCTCACGGAGGAAAGAGACGCCAGTTACCAGCCACAGAAGCTTAAAAAGGAACCCACCCACAGCTCCCGCTACAAATGCTTTTAGCCGCACGTTAAATCCTTCTCTAATGGCACCCCCTGTTAAACGAGATATGTCACCCGACCTGAGGGGGCTGACTTGAAAGGCAAATAGTTGGAAGTGATTCCACACGTTATTAGTGAGAGCTGTTCTCACATTTCCGGCAAAAAAATAATGGAGCTGAGGTCTGAAGAGATGACTAATACCTCCCCATTACTGACCCGAGGCCGGGCATTACACTGTAATCCTGGCCACTCGGCTGGCCCTGCCAGCATATTTTCCTGCTGCTTGTCCTGAGGGCACTTTCTGCTGGCTGGTTTGGGGCACCATGACCCAACTGTGCAGCAGGTTTCTTGCCCTGGGCAGGACTCACCTGGACCAGCTTAGCTGTCCAGAGCAGTGTGACTCGCCCTGATGATTGAGGTGCCTTCTCTGCCTCTAGAGAAGGTGCCAAGACTGTGGCTTTGGGCCCAGACATGGGGGACTCGTTCTGTTTCCTAATTTTATCTCGGAGCCTCTCATCTTCTTTAATAGCCTTCATGGGCTTTTCACGGGCCTTCCTGTGGCGCAATTCTTTGGGTTTAATCTTAAAGCGCTTCTGCGAAAACGCTAGCCTTGGTCTTCTTTTTTCTCCCTCTTCAATGCCATTGGAGAACAGCTGGTGGATAGACTTTCAAGTAGAATTCACCCAGGAGCCATATTTGCTGTGAGCTGGGGACAGACATGCCAGCCTTGTTTTGGAGGTTGGGGGGACAGGCCACCAGCTTCTTTGATGTTGGGCTGTGAGTCTGGCCAATACCCATTTTTTACTTCTTGGCTCTTCTAGTGATACTCCCTCCATCTTGACCCCCATGTCCTCTTTTCTTTGCCTAAATAACCCACTCCCATGATCCTTTGCTCCTTTATGGGATCCTTTCTGGCCTCCATTGCAGTCACCACCCCCAGTTCCAGTGTCAGACATTTATTCTTTGAAATTCCCAGGTTTTGACTCTCCTTCCTTCTCTTTTTTCTCCACAGGTTCCCACTGTCTATCGGGTGTGTGATCCTCCACCATTCCCCACCCCAACCTCCTCAGAGAATCCCACAAGCATACTTAGAAGTTTCACTTGGTTCAAGCTCCCTCCAGCTTGAAAAAAGTTCAAATTCGAGGTCCCTTTCACTCATGTCCCCTCCCATGCTGTTTCATCCAAAATGCTCATGGTTGCCATCTAAGAAAAACAGGGTGTTCTTACTCTGCCATCCTGGGCACCCAGACCCAACTGCTTTGACTTCCTAATTTTTTCTTGACTCTCTTTTGCCTTCATTTTCTCCCACCATGCTAGGCTAAACTATTGGTGTTTTTTGCTGGTTATAGCTTCCAACTCACCTTATACACCCTGGCCCTTCTAGTCTGTGCTCCATGCTGGCCTGAAAGCTCATGTCATAACTGAGATCTGGTCTCACTGCTGTTCAAGATAGGACCAAGCCCCAGTTGTCCATCCTCCTTGAGGGTAGACATAGTTTTTGGCCAAGTCTTGCTACTTCTTTGGACTTAGGGTTTATTAGACACACTCATTTTCCAAGAAGCACAGTTCAAGTTCCTACACACAGACCCCTTCACTCAAACTCTCTTTTGCCCCAGGTCCTGTGCACACATTCATGCAGTTTTGCTCTTTCTTCCTTTCATTGGCCAAGGTCACCTCCCCATATTTCTCTTCAATTCAGGACCTCTCAGACTCTTTGCATCTACTTTTTTCACCTTTCTATCCATCTAATGAGGCCCACATCATCCTCTCTGCCAATGTTTAGGGCTACTACATTCCCCGCCCCTGTTTGGTAAAGGAATCTCTCTCTATGGCACTCTTAAGCATGCCCAGAAGATATTCTATGTCTTCATGTGATGCCCCTATTTCTTAGCTAGAAAGGGCAGAGGTTCCCCCCCACTCCCCACCCCCCAGTAAGCACAAGAGGCAAGCTCAGCATTTCCAAACCCTCTTTTATCCTGAGAGTCATGGATCCTTCTAGAACTTTCTTTGCTCATAGCTTCTTTCTCGCTTGACTCTTGCAATCTGTTCATTGTTTCTCCTACAAGTGCTGACACCCTTGGGCCAACTTATAGGGCAGCAGGTTTATTTTTAAATAAAAATGGAAAGTTAGGAGACTCTGAGGATTTATGCATTTTTATTTAAAAAGGGACTAAAATGTGAAAAAGGAAGGGGAAAGACTGCCTGGTTCTCATTTGCCCTTTTTCATGGTGCCCATCTCACTCCAACTCTGGCTCTTCTTCTCTGGCATTTGGTCCCCTGGAAAGGAAGGGAAGAAGTGATTACTTCTAAGAAGGAAGTGGGGAATGTGTCCAGACCAAGCATTGGGCATGCAGCCCCTGAGCATGTCACATGCACAGTAAAATATTACCTTAATAACAGACACACAGAGAGCTGTGTAAGTGCTAACAGCTGCTTTGGAGATGACCGTGTTATGAATGATTGCAGTCAGAGTCATTAATAATGCATCCGAACAATAAGAACTTGATTCCAAGGAAGGAGTTGAGCCTTTCATATTTTTGTTCCTGCCATGCAAATTTACTATTGCTGTGATAGGAAGTGAGTGGGCCATGGGTTTAGACTCCCAGAGGGCTATCAGTTCAGTCTTGCCCCTCTCTACCCCAACCAAGTGCTATGAGGCTTCAAGAACTCTTTAGAGTTCTTCCTATCTCTCCAGAGTTGACCCATCAGCTTATAATCTTTGATGATCCCTGCCTTGTGATCTAAGCCTCATTTCTACCACTGTGAGGGTATTTTGAGGGTGGCCTATAAGAGGTGTGGATCCTGGGGGACTCTCGTTGGTTAGTACTGATGACCAAGGGTTGCTTTGCTTTCACACATGGGAGGTTGACTCAAAGGAAAAGTCCTAAACTCTTGGACATCCTATTGGGAATCTTAAAAATCCAGCCCCAAACCCTCAACCTATCTCTGCCATTGTTCTAAAACAACACACAAATCCTCAAGAGCTAAAAACAAAATCTCAATGGCCCCTTGGTAAATGCAATTCTCATATCATGCCTACAGGACTCCTGTGTTTCTGCAGCAAGCACCCTGGTGACATGGAGCTCTTTTTATTTCACCCTAAGGCAAGAGTCAGCTGCTCCATCTCCACAATTCTCTATGGCAGTGCTTGCATTTCCCTCATGTCTCTCATGAATCTGACCCTACATGGTCATTCTCTGTTTGCACAGACTTTTCTCTCTGGGCTTGGAGCTTATTAAGGGTGAGAAGTATGTGTCAGGCCCCGTTACATCTCCATTCCCACACACAGTGCTCAGTAATCATGAAATATTCAATAAGTGTGGAATGAAAAAATGAACCACCGCTCAATAAATGCCTTTCTGTTTTCTTATGTTGGATGATGTTTTGACTCTGGGTCCTGAGCTGACACGTGCTGCTGTGCTGGTGAGTTCCTGTCCTCGTTGCAGACCCTGTAGGCACTGAGAGTCGCCACCCTGATGGGTTTGGTCATTGCCAGCACAGTGGAAAACTGGCCTATTGGTCCAGCTAGGTTCCATGCATGCCTTCTAGCCTGTCTGGTACTTACACTTCATCTGAGCATAACTACATGGAGAAGGACTTCCCCAAAGCAGAGCTGGTACATGGGTTGAACTGCAGGGACAGGTCTGCTGTATATCATACATTTTAGTCCCAGTTGGAGGCTGACTCCATCACTGCTTCCAGCTGCTCTCCCTGTTACCTCTGCTTCAACCTGAAATTCTGAGTCACCTGTTTTTCTCTAGTGCCCTACGTCAGTAGAAAGGTGAGGGCCACCTACTACAGATCCTGAGTTCAGGCTTCCATATTGCCCACTGAATATGGCTAGGTCTTCTGCACTGGGATCACAACTCAGCTGTGCAGATCTCACAGCCCAGTCCCCCAGGCTGGCTTTAATGACTTCTTCTTGCCCTAAAAGCTTTCTCTTGCTGCCTATCTTTTACGACCACACTCTAAAATCACTTTCCTTTCTTCCTGCTCTGAAACTTCCTCATCCTTTCCAAATCCATTTGACTACAAGTCTTGATATATGTAAAAAAATATTTTTTTGCCTTTTTTTGGTTTTTGGATCACACCTGGAGATGTTTAGGTGTTTCTCCTGGAGGTGTTTAGGGTTATATGGAATGCCAAAGGTTGAACCCAGGTCAGCTGCATGCTAGAAAAATGCCCTGCCTGCTATACTCTGCTCTGGCCTCACAGTTATTTTATATTTTTACATAAAAACTCTGTCCCTGGAACATCACTTCCTCCATCTCTTCTTCCTGACTCTGTTTCTCAATGGAATGGTTGGTCTTAGCTGTTGTCTTTCAGACAGATGCTAACTCTCAGAACCAGAAAAGAACCACTTCTGAGAAGCATGTTCATAGGCTTATGAATTAATTTTATTTATTGAAAATCTGCTATCTTGATCCTAGAAACTGGTTTTAGTTTTTGTGCCATATGCAGTGGTAATCAGGGCTCACTCTTGGCTCTAATGGCACTCCTGGTACACACAGGAGACCATTTGCAGCGCTGGAGATCCACAAGGTTTTATAAGACCATATAAGGTTTTATAAGTTCCTCAGCCCCTGTATATCTATCTAGTCCTTTGCTTGTAGAGTTTAAAACTGTTTTCAGAGATGCAGCTACTACAAGATAAGGTCAAAACAAAGTTTACAAAGCAAAGGAAAAAGGATGATGAGGCTCAGAGAGAGTGGTGTTTCACCTTCCACCTGAGGCCTAGCAGTAATGACTCCTTCTAGAAAGGATTTTTTCTTAGATTGAGTTTAATAGGAAAGAGGCAGGATCGAGAAACCAGGGTCTTTTTAGTCGAAATCACTAGTGAAGTATTTTGGGAAGTTTAGCCAGCATCCATTGAGAAACAGTCAGAACCTAGTTATGACCACAAGCACCAGCAAACCAACCAATCAACATCCAACCAACAACCAGCTACAACCCACCAACAACCCCTGCCACATTCCAGCCGGGGGTTCTTTCTTTGAGAGATTTCTCCACTCTTAAAGGGAGAGACCTCATTTCAGGGAGAGTCATCCAATAAGTAGAACCCTGGGTGAAGCCAGAAGATTCCCCCATGGACTGTGAGAAGTCCTCGCTCTTTGAGGTAGCACCAAGGATTTGTAATTGTCACACAATCGATGACAGAGTGGGTAGGAAATCAATGACAGCATTCAAAATCAGAAAATCAGGTCTCAATTTTGAATGAAAATGATGTGTTTGAATTCTTAAAACAGCCCTATTCTGAGTCCTGGACTAGTTCTAAGAATGTAGCATTTTAGACTTAACCAGATGCCAGTGCCAACTCATTCTCTTTTCTATAGAGAGTTTAGCTAACTCTTTCCAGATGCTTTCCAGACATGAGAAGAATGTTGGAAATAGTCACTGTAGAGTTTTTATTTCAGGGGATAGTCTGGGTGTGTGGGGGTGATGAAGCCGAATTCACAGCAGCTCTGTCTGCAGGGAGCTTACACTCTTTGAGAAGATCTATTCTCAGATCCAGAGACTCCCCAGGATGCAAGCTGGAAAGGTTAGTCAGCCCCAAGCTAGGGTCCTAATCCAGAGGCTTATAAAAGCTGTCATGAATCAGAAGAATCAGTGCTGGGATCTCCCATTCTCAGCACAGAACACCTGTGCTTTGTGTCCTACATTTGGGAAACGCAGGCACCCTGAGTTTGCAACTGGAGGAGCAATCACTTCTGACATGTGTACTCAGAGAAGAAGAGGCTGGTAGGGATTGTGTTGAGCTCAGGGATATGACTAAATGTCAGCCCAGGATAAAGGGAAGCATTTCTGTGTAGAGGCAGATGCAGCCAGAACTCCAACCCGGATATGCCCAGGTTTTAAGGAAGTGCTAGTTGTTCACATGGGCTCAAGTTCAAGGTCTATGTAGAGGAAAGAGTAGGGGATATGGCCAGAAAGGCAGGTTGGGGACAAATTATAGAGGATATTGAATGCCACACTGATGACAACAGGTTCTACACAAGAGGCAACAGGGAGTCATCAGAGACTCTAGAGCCCCAGAATATGGTCATCCAAATGGCACTTGAGGAAGATTAATTTGGTAGTGGTGCATATAGAACGAACATGAGGGCAGGAAGCCTACCCAGTCCTGGATACATAAATGGCACCCTCTAAGTGAATGTTGAATCAAATGTTTGCACAGAGCACAGAAGAGGCAGTTGTGAAAAGCCAGGTGCAAGAGGCTAAAGACTGTTGGAACTGATCAGAACATGCAATGCACAAATACAGAAGAAATGACCAAGGGGCCGGGCGGTGGCGCTGAAGGTAAGGTGCCTGCCTTACCGCGCTAGCCTTGGACAGACCGTGGTTCTATCCCCCGTGCCCCATATGGTCCCCCAGGCCAGGGGCGACTTCTGAGCGCATAGCCAGGAGTAACCCCTGAGCGTCACTGGGTGTGGCCCAAAAACCAAAAAAAAAAAAAAAAAAAAAAAAGAAATGACCAAGCTTGATGGCTCAGGCAGAAAAGTGTGGTTCAGGGGGTTTTAACTGAGGGTATGAACTGGAGCTCAGAAGGCTCAAAGACAGCAAAGGGCAGCCCAGGATGGACTTTCTGTAGGAATTTACACTAGAAGGTAGAATTTTGAGCAGTGACCTCAGATGGGAAGAACAGGGATACACCCCAGGAGGCACAAGGATGGTGGTTGGCATGTGGGCACTAGGTTGGGATGGAGTCTGACATTCAGGGGGAGTGATATTTCTAGAAGCTGGGAGGATAGTGAGCCCAGCTTGCAGATAGGTGGAAAAGACCGGGGTTAATAACACACACCTGATAAGCATCAAGTTGGACTGTTGAGCTCAGAGAGAGTTCTGGTAATCAGTGTTGATGGTATTTGCATCCTCTTCACCTACCTATCCCAGCTTGGACTAGGGGTATCCAATTTTTATGCATAGCTTAGAATTTTGCTTTCTCTCTTGCCCAGATCCCATTCTCTCCACTGCTGGTACATGTCTAGATCTTCCTGCACCCTCCTCCTATTCTGTATATCAGGAGGACTGATTCTTTAGAGGCAAATGGCTTTATCTCAATGGCCATAAAAATCCCATCACCCAAGCAAGGGACACAGATGCAGCTCAGAATCAGTTTCTTTTAGGCCTGCTGCCTGCTGTCTTTCTGGCCTGATTCCCTCAGACCCACGCCATATACAGCTTGTTTTATGTTTGACAGTTGGCTCTCTAGTCCCTTGCTAAATGTATCAGAACTCTTGGTTTCAAGTAACAGAAACTCAATTTGAATCATATTTTTGATGAGCATTTTTCTGGCACAGGTTTTTTGTTTTTCCACAGCTGAGAAATTCAGCTACTATTGAATCAAAGGACTCAGATATCATCATGGAACTTCCGTGTCCATACTCTGCGTGCCTCTGCTTAGATTTATTATTTCCTTCCACTGATAGAGTTTCTCCTGCTCTCAAGAATAATTGATCTCTCACATTTGGCCCTACCATCTTGGAATTGGAAAAAAAAATTCCAAGGAAGAGCTTTGGTTGGCCAAACATGGCCCTGTGCCCATCCTTGAGCCCATCCAATCACTGTCTCCCAAGAACAGGAAGAGCATAATTGGCTGGATCTGGATTCTAGATTTGGATCTGGATTGTGCTCTTTCAGGTGATTGGTCTTCCAGTTGCATCACATAATGGATGTGGCAGAGAAGTTTTCTAGAGGAAGGAGACATGGTGGTCGATGTGGGGTGGTCAACTCAGAATGTAAATGTCCATGTACTTGCTTCCAAACTCATCTGTCATCGTAAGGAGACTGTGGTCGTTACCTCTTCTATTCTCACCACTGCTCCAATTAGTGGGCTGAGAGCTAAAGAAGATGTGGAATACCTCAGTTTTCTTCTATCCTCTGTTGGGCTTACTCAAGACTCCTAATTGTTTAGGGATTTTTCTTCTCGTGCTCCCATCTAACAAGCAGAAAACATGACACACAATGAGAAAACCTCAGTCTTCTCTTGTGGAATGTATTGATTTGGTGCTTTAGAACAAACCCAGCTCCCAATTCATAGGGTTTTCACTGAGACTCATGGGCCTGAGTGCCCAATCTAGTTGAAAGCAGACTCTGAATTCAATCTTCTGAACCACTGTGTTCTTGCTGCTGGTCTGGGAAAGGGTCCACTGAGATAGGGACTCTGATTTACAAGGTGTTTCATTGGAATATTTTCTTTCAGAGCTAGGGTTTTTGATTGCTATTTCACCCCCCCCCCATCCTCCACCCTGGGTTTTATACAGGAGCAGATATATGACAACCCCTGTTCTGGGAAAGTGTTTACACAATAGACCATTGCACATATGTGTTAGGGAGTTCAGTCAGGTGGGAACCCAGACCAGTCAGGGGGAGACTTTCCTTCCTAAAATCAAATGAAGACAAGCATCCCTCTTTGCATGCTTGCCTAGAGCCTGGTTCTCCACTTCACTGCTCAGTACTAATAGAGAAGGGAGAAAGAAATGCATATTCCACAAGCTTCTAACAATGGACTTAATTCAGTAGGTCTGCATTTTTAACAAGAATTTCAAAGAGCCCAATATGAGAGGGGCCACATTCTGCAGCACAGGTCCCAGATCCAAAAGTTCATCAGGGAGGATGAGAGAGAAACTGTTGACACTGGTGGCAGGAAATGCGCACTGGTGAAGGTTGTTATATATTGTATGACTATATCAATCATGAACAACTTTATATGTGTAAAAATTAACCTGTAGATGAACAACCTTGTAACCATGGTGTTTAAATAAAAAAAAATACCAACAGTTCAACTCCCATCTGCTTTGTATATTGAGTTGCTAGATATGAGAATACAGGGGGGCACTAGGGTTCCAGGATCTCAGAGTAGTATGAAAACCACAGGACAAAAGCAACCACCTCAACTTAGAACCCAGGATGTTTGGCTTAGAACTCAAGACTAGGGGGCCGGGCAGTGGCGCTGGAGGTAAGGTGCCTGCCTTGCCTGCGCTAACCTAGGACGGACCGCGGTTCGATCCCCCGGTTCCCCATATGGTCCCCCATGCCTGCCAGGAGCGACTTCTGAGCGAATAGCCAGGAGTAACCCCTGAGCGTCACCGAGTGTGGCCCAAAACAAAACAAAACAAAACAAACAAACAAACAAACAAAAATAACTCAAGACTAGCCGTGGAACTTGTGTACATTGGGTAGAACACTTGACTTGCATGTCACTGACCTGGGTTCAATCCCAACATCTCATAAGTTTCTTTCAGCACGGTTAGGAAAAATAACTGAGCATAGAGCCAGGAATAACCCCCCCTTCCCTCAGCACCACTGTGTGTGGCCCAAAGCAAACAACAACAACAACAACAACAAAAATAAAAGCAAGGCCCTCCAAGATCCAATTCCTTCCTCATAGTTTTGGCCACAGGCCTCTCCAGAGCTTCAAACCATGCTACCCCAATTCCTCATCCTACATGAGTCTTTCCAGAACTGACTCAAGAAGCCTGTGCCATCTGCACTCAGGCTATGGAGGATGTAAAGTGGATGGAAGAGGGCCTACAGAGGTGCATGTCCCTACTTTTATTGCATTCGCTTTCTCCTGTGACAGCAACAGCAGCAGCAGCAGAATATGCTAGGTTGGGCACTGGGGGCCCATGAGGGGCCATGAGCTGGCAAGCTGGCTCTCCTCTTTGGCTTCTTCTTTGCAGGCCACATGGGGAGGGGTACAAGCTGTGAGCGCAGAGTTCTCTCATCCCAAGAGCTGTCAGCCTGGTCAGAGCAGGAATTCATTTTCAGAATAAATAATCAACTCCCAAAATGTACCAAATTCATTTTCAAATTGGCTTGTCAGCATCACGCTTGCCCAGGACAAGCCACTTGAATAAAATGCATCTTGGGGAGAAAGGTGAGTGGCCTATCTCATTCCCTTCGGGACATCTTGTAAATAAGGGCCCTTTGGGAGGCCGGAAGCTGAGAATTCCCCAGAACAGATTGAATTCTGGCTTTGTCTTAATGAACGTCAATATTTATTATGGAAGGCGTGGTGCTCCTCGGAGTGACGGCGCCTCTCACTGTTCAGCTCCTGTCTGCTCCCTTCCCAGGTACCAAATGCAGTGTAATTGCTGCTCATAAAGGCGGCCGCAAGATTGCCAAGGAAACTCACTCCTGGCTGTAAATCTTCATAATCCAAAGCAGCAGAGCTTGGCTTGCAGGTTAGAACTGTGTCCCCAAGGGCAGGTCCCACCCAGATTCACTGTTTTTTTTTTTTTGTTTTCCTTCTTTGGCAGGGAGGGTCTCCAACACCCCTCTGAAAGGAGGCAGGGGTTCTTTCTGGGGTAAGAGAGGAGAGCATACACCATCAGGGCCTGAAAAAGGCTAAGTTGTAATACCATGAGAGAGAGAGAGAGAGAGAGAGAGAGAGAGAGAGAGAGAGAGAGAGAGAGAGAGAGAACCAACCCTTTTCTCACTGCCTGTTTGGAAGGACCCATGAAGTGGTCCAATTCAAGTTTCTTCACTCTGTGAAGGTGTATTTTGTAAAGGTAGTGCAAGTCCCAGGTCCGTCTGACTCCTGGGATTAAGCCCAGAATCTGACTACAAGGTTTTATGATCCCAATGGGAGATTTTCCTCAACTCATGTAGGTCTGGGCTCAGGAGCCGGGAGCCTGGATTTCTGGGAATTTGTCAAAATGGTGTGCCTTGCCTCACAATATCAGCCAACCCAGGGAAAACCTAGATACCAGCCCCTGAGTGGGCCTCTTGGCCCAAACATTCTTAGGATGAGCAACCCCAGCAGGAGACCTTGTACAAGGAGAGAGAGCAAAAGAGATTTGTTTCAGCTTGTCGGCTCAACACATAATCCATTGCTTTCTAGCAGCACCATAGCTCTCTGCTTAGGGGAATGGGGTTTTCCTCTACAAGAAGAGGTTCGACAGGGTCAATGGTAGCTGCCTTGGCCTGAACTTGGGTCCAAGCAGAGCTTCTCATGCCTCTTCCTTGTCTCCTGCCAATTTGCCAAAAATAGAGATGCCCCAGGGCAAGACACCAAATGGGAATGGGTTTGCATGAGTGAGTCATATGGTCTTTGAAGTTCAGCTCGCTCTGCAGAAAGCACCCAGCCCTGCTGCTGTCTCGGGTGTTGTGTTGCAGAGAATTATAACTTTTGACAATGGACATCTCATCTTGCACAGATGCGTCCTTTATAGAATCCGCCAGCGAGATTACAGAGGCATCACAGGGTAATGGGAAGAGGAGTCAATAATTCTGGGCTTATTGATTGTAACCAGAGCCATTCTTCTTTTTTAATTTATATTTTATCCACTTTTTTTCCAATCTGTTTTTTTTTTAAACTCATCCTCACAAAAGCACCTTGTGGATCAAATGTCGTTGATTACATTTTTTAAAAATGATAGGAGTCATTTTCTGCCTTGAGAATGAGGGACATGGCAGTGTGTGACTGGAGAGTGGGGTGTGGGGAAAAAGGAAGGAGGAAAACAGGGCAGGGGGTACGGAGGAAAGCAGGGGATAGGAAGGGACCCCTGGATGGATGAAGACTCCATTAGAGAGTCCAATTCCCTTGGCATTGCAGATATCTGACCCCAACTTTCTGTGTACCCCCAATTTCTGTGTACCCCAGAGGTTACCTCTATCTCTGGGGATTTTCCTCCCAGAGGCCTTAGTGAGGACAGAGTGATGACTTAGTGGAAGGGGCTGTTGGGATTAGGGAAGGATCACCTGGAGCCTGTGGGCTCCATGGTATCACAGAGGTATGTGGGTTTCATGACCCTCGACAGCTGTCTCCCCTTCAGCTGCACTCCAGCCTGCATATTTCCAGCTTTTTTCATCTACTTGTTTCTTCGTGGGCCATACTCAGGGATGCTGAGGGCTTACTCTTGGTTCTGTGTTCAGCTAGCACTCCCAAATGGAGACCAGTTGCATACAAAGCAAGTACCTACATCCTGATTCCATCTCTTCGGTTCCCATTCTGTCATTTTTACAGAGGATGGTCATGTATTCTTCTTTGTTGGGTTTAATTGGATGAGGTAAGTTTGTCTTGATAAAGATCTTAAAACACTAGTCCTTGTCTTTAATATCCCTAATTAACACCATTTTTCCCCCCGAGTCTGGTGCTGAGGGGGCAGAATACTTCACCCTTTGAGCACTAACTTTGCAGAGAAGTGACCAGGGACATGGCTCATCCCCAAGACAGACACAGGGTGAGTATCAGCTCGCTCTGACCTCATTGCCTGTAGTTGTCTCCAAGGACAAAGATCCATGGGAGCATCCATGGGGATGCTCATAGGCACTGCTTGTCCATTGGCTCTAGGGCGCCAAGGTAGAGGGAGAGTAGAGCTCTCCAGTTCTCTGGATGTGGAAATAGGAAGCCTGGATAGGGAAGTGAGTCGTCCCTCCATGGACATCGAAACTAGGTTCAAGGCAGCCCTATCTGCTGTTTTTGCCTTCCTCACCTCCTTTCACTGCAGTGCTTGCTCCTCACCCCACACCCCCGGCTCACCTTTTTCTTCCTTTCTTCTAGATGGTTCTAAATTTAGCAGGGGCTTGCAGAAGTCTGAAAGGTCAAGACCGAGTTGGGTTCTGTTGTCCTCAACACCTCTCCTGGAGGTGTCATTCTTGGGGCCACACAGGAAGGTTTTTTAAGTCAAGTGGAAAGAGGAAGAAAGAGCCTTGTGCCCTGTGCGTTAGGGGTAGGGGTTGAGTGATAAAAGCAGTTCATAGGAATGCTATGTGTTCACCCTGGGGTACAGGAGAGCCATGCCCCAGTAGAATGAGTTGTACCCATGCAGGAGAGGAAGAAACAGTCATTGTGTCTCTAAACCTCAAAGTGCTACGAGACCAAGGACCCACAAAGTTGACTGTGATCTGGCTCTGCAGTAAGTGGAGATTTGCCATGGTGTGTGTATGTGTGTGTGTGTGTGTGTGTGTGTGTGTGTGTGTGTGTGTGTGTGGTGTGCATGTGGATTGGGACTACCTAGGAGAACCACATGTTACTGAAGGCAAACCCAGGTCTATTGCAGAGATATGCAGAGATGTTTTCTTTCTTTATACCTGTTCTCCCAGAGATGTCCCCTTTGATAAGAAGTTTACACTAGTAGCCATAGGATCTTGGTCAAGCCACTTCATTTCTGCAAATCTCAGTGATTTTATTTGGAAAATCAAATACAGGGATTCTCCCATACCTCCTAGGCATCCTGAGTACTATATCCACATCTAAGTACTAAATGGAAATGTATCCGATACTTATAGAGAGGTAAGAATACAAACAAATGCTTATCACACTGCCTTTCAATGTAGAGAAAAAAGTTATTTCAGAAAGTTCTCATAGAGCCATTGTTTCATTCCTTGTGTTGTTAGAATCTTACAAATATGAGTCATTACAATTAATGATTGCTAGAGATCAATTATTTAAGGTCACAGTTTGTTTTAATTCCCTGAGTTTTACCTCCTCCTATGTCCTGGAGCCCCATTGGAAGCCCAGCCTACCTACAGGGCTCCATTTCTTTCCACTGCTCTTAACTAACCCTTTTCTCAACCATTTCTTGAGATTATTAGCCTCCAGAGTGCTGAGCAGAACTGGCCAGGTATTCTGGAGAATAACCATCATGTGGTGCATTTCTCATGATTGGGCTGGAAATCTGGATTTGAGGGATGAAGTAAGACCTAGGAGAAAAGTGCCCTTGGGGGGTTGGGGAGAGAATTCAAGAAGCCCTGGGCTCTGACACCTAATGAGAGAGAGAGAGTGAGAGAGAGAGAGAGAGAGGAGAGAGAGGAGAGAAAAGAGAAAGAGAGAGAGGAGAGAGAGAAGAGAAAGAGAAGAAAAAGAGAGAGAGCTTTTTCTACCTATATACCAATCTCTCAAGGATCTATTACACACCAATAAGTTCAGGGACTCTTTTAGAAACCACCCCCGTGATGTCCAGACACTGGGCTCCTTCTGGTCCTGAATTAAGGGTCCTGGCAGGATTTCCCTGTAATGAAAGAAGTTCTTTCCTTCCTGGTCATCTGGGCCTGACACTAATGAGCTGTAGATAACATGTCCATTACCCATGCAAATGAGAGGGCGTGGCAGAGGAGTCATAGTGCCAGTGGCTCCCTTCAAGTGTACCAGAAGTGATACATCCTGTTGTTGTGCTCATTAATCATCTAAACCAATGCAGTGCCAGTCCCTACCCCTCACTCACAATTCTCTCCCTCTATACCTCCACA
>PVKC010030658.1:0-14741 GCA_004027635.1 Crocidura indochinensis
TTTTTTTTTTTTTTTTGGTTTTTGGGCCACTCCCGGCAGTGCTCAGGGGTTATTCCTGGCTATCTGCTCAGAAATCATTCCTGGCCCGCACAGGGGACCATATGGGACGCCGGGATTCGAACCAGCCACCTTAGGTACTAGATCGGCTGTTTGCAAGGCAAACGCCGCAGTGCTATCTCTTCGGACCCCTCTCTTTCTTTTTGTATCATGTATTGTTTTGTTTTGTTTTTGAGTCACACCCGGTGGCATTCAGGAGTTACTCCTGGCTCCGCACTCAAAAATCACGCCTGGCAGGCATGGGGGACCTTATAGAATGCCGGGATTCAAACCACAGTCCATCCTGGATCGGCTGCATGCAAGGCAAACGCACTACCACTGTGCTATCTCTCTGGCCCCTATATTATGTATTTTTTATTTCTTTTTTTTGGGGGGGGCACACCCGGTGGTGCTCAGGGGTTACTCCTGACTGTCTGCTCAGAAATAGCTCCTGGCAGGCACGGGGGACCATATGGGACACCGGGATTCGAACCAACCACCTTGGTCCTGGATTGGCTGCTTGCAATGCAAACGCCACTGTGCGATCTCTCCGGACCCTATTTCTTCATTTTTTAATTAAAGCGCCGTGATTTACAAAGTTATTCCTAACAGACTTTCAGGCACCCAATATTCCAACCCAGTTCCACTGTTGGCATGCCCATCTGGGGACCAGTGTCCAGCATCTCTCCACTCCCGCCTGCCTCCCTGACCTGATAACTCTTATCTCACTGTGATCCCAAGAAGAGCTGGAAATATGCAGTGGAGACATAGGAGAAGCCAGTCCCAGACACATGGAGGAGGTGAGAGATGGAGCCATAGTTTGTGCCCTTGGGGTCTAGGGCAGGAGAATCGCCCATTACTTCCAACTGGGTGGCAGTTGGACTTTACTCTCCGGTAATGTCCAGGTGTGGACACTATGGGGGATTATGAAGCGCCTCTCTGGGCAGGTGCAGCTGGGTAGCTGGGTGGGTGAAGCCAAGCTCAGGGTTCCAGGTATTACCCTTTATGGACCACCGCGGGGAGGTGCCTCCTGTAGGGACCTGAGGCTCTGGGAGGTCCTGCCTGTTCCTCATAGCGCCAGTAGGGGCGCTCCGGATGCCGGCCAAGCACCACCATCCTGTTCACTATCAGGAGCAGCTGCAGCGGTCAGGGCCTCCAGGGTTGACTGTCTTCTCTGGCCCTTTGCCCCTGCAGGGGTTCCTGAGCATGCAAGGACCCCGGGGACAGCTCAGCAGTAGTGGGGACACGAACCAGTCAGTTCTGATGCACTCTCTCCCTACTCCCCCAGCCCTAACACAGGGCTCTGTACTGTTATGTGTCTCATTGGAATAGACTTGACTCCTGACACCTCTCTGGAATTAGATGAGCGAGTTATCACAGTTAACTACGACAACTGGGTCCAATAAACGGAAGATTCTTGCTCAGCACTTCCAAGGTTCTGGCAATTGAGATGATAACCATGATGATGATGATGATGATGATGATGATGATGATTTGGGGCTACATCTGGCTTTGCACTTAGAGTTCACTCAAGGGTGAATTTAGAGTGCTGGGAATTGAACTCAATTGGCTGCATGCAAGGCAAGAGCCTTATTAGCTTTCCCATCTCTCCAGCTCCAGTAATTGAGATATTAAAAACATACCCAGAAAAGGCCTTTGTTAAGACTATGCCCCTATCTTCCTGAAAAATACAGCTGAAGGGCTTTCTGGGGATTTTGTATGACCATCCATACAACTCCTAGAGCTCAGAAAGAACTGTGGCTTCAATGTCCTTACTCATTAGCATAAGCTAATGATAAGGGAAGCAAAAGTCCATCAACTCCCTGCAAGGCTGATTTTTAATTACACATTTTAACTGTTATTATAATTTTGATTTGGGGGCCATACCCAGAGGTGTGCAGGGGTTACTCCTGCCTCTACATTCAAGAATCACTCCTGGCAGTACTTGGGGGACTATATGGGATGCCAGGGATCAAACCTGGGTACAACCATCTTACCCATTATTCTCTCTCCTGATCCTCAATCCTGATTAAAATTATTTTTAAATCATGTTTAAAAGTTTAAATCATGTTTTTAAAAACATGTTTAAGAGTGTTTGTTTTGCTTTTTGGTGGTCCTTGGGTAACCATATTGGTGCTAGTGATTGAACTCAGGGAGACCATATGCAAGGTATTACTCTGATCCTGACTTTAATATGGTTTTTCTTTATTGATTGAATCATTGTGATTTAAGTGCTGATTTTATGTATTCATAATTCCAAGATCACACCCATCACTAGAGTACCCACTTTATTCCTCCAAGGTCCCCAGGACCCCTCCTTTCAACCATCTCTTAGTCCCCACAAACTCAGTTTTTCTATTGTATGTTGTGTTGCCTTTGGTCCTTTGTTGCTATGTTGCTGTGGATAAGTAAGTTCCACCTATGAGAGAGATTATTCTGGAACTTTGCCTTTCCTCCTGACTTACTTCACTCAGCATAATGCCCTCTAGTTCCTTTAGTAAATTGAATGCTTTTGTCATTACTTAGAACAGGAGGGGCCGGGCGGTGGCGCTGAAGGTAAGGTGCCTGCCTTACCGCGCTAGCCTTGGACGAACTGTGGTTCGATCCCCTGTGCCCCATATGGTCCCCCAGGCCAGGGGCGACTTCTGAGCGCATAGCCAGGAGTACCCCTGAGCGTCACTGGGTGTGGCCCAAAAACCAAAAAAAAAAAAAAAAAAAGAACAGGAGTGGGTAACCTACTTATTTATTTTTATTTGTTTTGGGTTACAGCTCTAAGATGTTCTCAGGGCTTACTTCTGAGTCTGTGCTCAGATACTACTCTTGAAGGGCCTTTGGGGACCATATGTGATATCAGGGATCGAATCCATGCCAACAGCACTCAAGACAAGTGTCTCGTCCACTGCATTATCTCTCTAGCCATGCTGGGCTAATTTTGGTAGGGAATCCAAGATCCAATGTTTTCCTATTGACCAATCAGTGCTGTGTCATGCTCTGTTTCCTTCCCTAGAGCTTTCCAGAGTTCTTTCACCTTCTCTGGGGAGGCCATTACCTCCATCTGTCTCACTGAGAACCCCCACATCACCTCTGATTGTTCTTCAACAGTTGAAACTCTAGTCTCCTGTACATACAAGTCCAAGTCAACTCTCTCTCTCTCTCTCTCTCTCTCTCTCTCTCTCTCTCTCTCTCTCTTGTCTTGGGGTTTTCCTGGACCATGCTGAGTGAGCTGGTGCTTTCATGGCTGCTTTGATGAATAATTCCACACCTGAAAAAGACTCTGAGGTTGCGTTGACTTGGTGTTGAGCAGAGGCCGTGGAAGGACCTTGCTTGTCGGAGGCCCTCACACCGAGGCCAGCTGAGAGTTCTTCCTTGCAGGCAGCTCTGGTTAACATCAACCAGGAAAGCTCTTTGTAAACACATGAATAATTGATCGTCCTGCGCTCACAGAGCTACTGAGGATCTGAGCCGGGATGAGTCATTTGCGAGCCATTCCTGTCGTCTGGATGCCATAACATTGGAGGAATGATGAGCGTTTCTTGGAGATTCTTCTGTGGCCAGAGTTGCCGAGCCCAAGGCTGTAATGGTTTGTTATGATGACCTTTGTTATTCCATTAGGCTCAATTGCTTTAAAAAATGATGTGTGCATACTTTAGGAATGTTTTTACCCTTTATGTTGACCTGACATCATGGTTTATATTACAAAATGTATTAATGACAGAGGAGTGTTTTCATGTCCCAAGGACAAATTTTAACGACCATAATCTGCCCTTAGTCATCATTAATATAAATGTATTGGTCAAACAGATCTCGTTAATGTGGCCAAGATAAATGCTAGTCTATATTTTAAGGCCGTTGAAGTCCTCGAAAATAGATTTGGAGCTTTCGGTGGGGCTAAGAGATCTTGTGGATGCTATCGAAAGGCTGAGAAAATGAACATGTTTCTCCTGCTGGTTTTGAGCTGGACAGATATAAATATCTCAGGGTTGTCAAATGAGATTGCTCACATAGTTTCGGGTCCTATTAATGCCTGTGGGGTGAATCCTAGTTCTTAAAGCTGTATTCTTCTTGTTATGCTCACAGGTCATTTGAAAGAAAAGAATAAAGCAAAATAAAGGTTTTCTTTTTCATTTTAGCAATGTGTGACTGATGGACAGTTTACTGAGTGACACTGCATTTTATTTTTATTTTTTATTTTGTTAGCTCTCACAGCCATGGGTGACTCTAGCCTCAGGGATCACTCACTCCTACTGTTGTTTGGGAGCCATATGCAGTGCCAGGGATCGAACTTGTACTGACTAAATGAGATGCAAGCTCCTTACCACATTGTACTATCTTTCTAGCCCTACATAGCCCTACATGGAATTAAAAAGATAGTGTGGTATAGGACCAGAGCAATAACACAGCAGGGAGAGCATTTACCTTACACATGAATGACCTGGGTTCTATCCTCAGCATCCCATTTGGTCCACTGAGCCTGCCCAGAGTGATTTCTAGGCTCAGAGGCAGGAGTAACCCCTTAGTAGTGCCAGGTGTGGCCCAAAAGTTAAAAAAAAGGGGGAGATAGCATGGCTATAATACCCAAAGACAATAGAGACAAGGGCCAAAAAATCTGGTACATGGTAGGAAGTTTGCCACAAATAGTAGGCAAGTGCAGTTAGGGGAGAGAAGATACCACTAAGACAGTGATAGTGGAAAATGTTCACTCTGAACAAGAACTGGATGCTGAAAGGAGATAAAATAGTATCCATGAAAAAAATGATATGCATGATCCCCTTTAGTAACCACATTGCAAAATGGTTACTGAATGCATATTAAAACCACAGAGTTAACAGGAAAAAAGAAAAGGAGAGAGAGAGCGAGAGAGAGAGAGAGAGAGAAAAGAAAAATGACTCTGAGGGGAACTGGGGACCCTATTGATGAGAATGTGCACTGGTGAAGGGTGTTGGATATTGTATGACTAAAACTCAAATGTGAGCTACTTTGGAACTGTATCTCAGTGATTCAATTAAAATTTTATTTTAAAAGATTTTATATTAACACCTCCCCCATCACTACTCTGATCTCTTGCTTCCTGTGGGTGGACCACTTCTTCCTGGCCATGGCTTGACACTTGGCATCCGTCCAGTTGGTGATCCAGCTGGTGCTAACCCTGTTCCAGGTCTGAGCTGTGTGTGTGTGTGTGTGTGTGTGTGTGTGTGTGTGTGTGTGTGCGTGTGCGTGTGTGTGTGTGTGAACACGTTTCCTCTGTGATCTGCTTCACTCAGGCTTATCCTTTCACAGAGTGCCCATGCTTAAAGCATCTACAGCAGAAAATAAATTCTTCCTTGAGGAATTCATTCTGCAAATGTTTTCTGAAAGAACCATACAAATGTCTCTAACACAGCTCTGTGTGCGTGCCACCGCCTGTTCACAAAGGCAAGTCCATCTCTCAGATGTGCTGACTGTGTCACTGCCATTCAGTCATCTGAACCTCGGTCTGGATTATGCTCATCTGGCCATGATCTATGGACTTTCACAGAAAACCATTCACTTTCTTTCCTTCAAAAAATTTCCTTTCCTGTGTCTGCTGTGGGTCTTTAGCAGTGTGCCACATGTGGGACTTTAGAAACATGGTTTTGTGTGGGTAACTTCTCTGGGTTGTTTTCTCAACTGGGTAATTTGAGGACAACACTGTGACAATCTTGCATAACTTAATCCATTTTTATTTGATTTGATTTCAGGGGTGAGGGATTTAGACTATACCTCGTGGTGCTCAGGAGCACTTTCTGGTGCTATGTTCAGGAGAGATTTTCTGGTTGTGCTTGGGTGTTTATATGTGATATTGGGGATCAAACTTAGGTTGGCCAACCATAACAAGCAGGCATCTTAACACCAAACTATCTCTCTACCCTCTTGATTTATTTTTAAATGGAGGCACATGTACAGAGATAGACTATTTATTAGAGCCAAAATGTGGAGATAACCTAAGCCTCCATCAATGAGCGAATGGGTAAAGTAAATGTGATATGAGTGTATCCTGAAATATTATCCTGTATCACATTTGGTGACACTTAATGACATTATGCTGAGTGGCACATGTCAAATACAAAAGGACAAATATGGTCAGATTCCATGTACAGAAAGTAACTAGTACAATAAAGTTAGAAGCAGAAAAGGAGGAGGTGGCCAGTACCTGGGAGGAAGGTCAGGCAGGTTGGGAGTTATATGTTGAAGGGCTGAAGAGTGTCAGTTCTGCAAATATCACAAGCCTTCTGGAGATGAACTCTGGTAACTGTCATTTGGCCACATGAGTACTGAAAGCTACTGGGCTGGATATTTAAAAAGGACTATGGGGTAATTTTTTTTAATAATTATTTTATTTAAGCACCTTTGTTACAAAATTGTTCATTATTGAGTTTCTGTCATAGAATGTACCTCATCCTTCACCAGTATACTTTTCCTGCCACCAATGTCCATGGTTTTCCTCTCACCTCCCATACTTGCCTCTGAGTACATTTAAAAAAACGTTTTTTTTGGTTCACACCCGGCAGTGCTCAGGGGTTACTCCTGACTCCATGCTCAGAAATTGCTCCTGGCAGGCACGGGGGACCATATGGGGCACCGGGATTCAAACTGATGACCTTTTGCATGAAAGGCAAACGCCTTACCTCCATGCTATCTCCCGGGCCCCAAAAAACATTTTTTTAAAAAAATTTTTGACCACATCCAGTGGTATTTAGAACTTACTTCTGGTTTTGTGCTCAGGAATCACTCCTGGCGGAACTTGAATGCTGAGGATTACACTTAGGTCAGCCATATGCAAGGCAATTGCCATGTCCACTACACTATCTCTCTGACTCAGATGGTAAATGATAAGGTCTGTGTGTTTTACCATGATATAAATTGCAGATCCCAAAGGAAACAAAGGGGTGTATTGAAGCTTAGAACTTAGATCACAAGCTCTAGGCTCTTTCCAGGAAAAATAGTCCCAGGGGTCTCAAACTCAATTTACCTAGGGGCCGAAGGAGGCAAAGTCGGGGTGATCCTTGAGTGCAAAGTCAGTAATAAGCCTTGAACATTGGGGGTATGACCCAAACAACTAAAACAAAACAAAACAAAAAAGATTCCTCTAAGGCTGGGTCACAAAATGTTATATGAAGGGCCGCCAGTTTGAGACCCCTGGTAGGCAATAGCTGCTAACAGAACCCAACTGCCCCCCATACATGAATTCTTGCTGAGAAGGATGAGGGTTAGAAATTAAATTGAGGGGTCGGAGATATAGCATGGAGGTAAGGCATTTGCCTTTCATGCAGAAGGTCATTGATTCAAATCCCGGCATCCCATATGGTCCCCCTAGCCTGCCAGGAGTGATTTCTGAGCATGGAGCCAGGAGTAATCCCTGAGCACTGCCAAAAACCAAAAACCAAAAAAAAAGAAATTGAATTGAGTAAGAAGACATTTATTCCTTTTTGATTGAGGATGATATACTTTAACTCCAAATTTAAATTTCTTCTTTGAACAACTTCTTTGGAAAATGAAGTTGCAGTTTTAGACTTGAGAACCCTTGATCACTGGTATTGAGAGAGGATTAAATTTAAGTGCTAAACGTCCTATTGTTGACACTTTCTTATTGGGGTGACTTAGCCAGTTCATGTATATAACTTTTAACAACTGATATGTTGGTTGGGTCAATGTGACTGAAAAAGGAGTTAGAAAATAATGAAGCAGCTGTATCTCTGGGTCTTGACTATAAAAACCTGAAGAACCTGACCCATTTCAAAGCTTTCTAGAGTCAAACCCCACATGGGCCAGAAGGTCTCTGGGGACACATAGGCTGCTATTGAGACTTGTCTAGAGCTTGCCTTCTCTCTGAAGACGCTGCTACCACTTAACTGTTGGTTGTGTGGCTAAATACTAGGTGGCTCAAAGAACAAAGTGAAAAAATATTCCTGAGCAGAGGCTACAACTGCCTGCATGGGTTTCAGAGTCTTAACCCAATCAACCTGATGTGTTCATTGGAGCAAGTTAATTACTTTGGGTCCCTCTCAAAAGAGAGAGGACCTGATAAATTGGAGCACACCTACTGCTTGTGGCTCCTTTTGCTCTTCCTTCTCTGCCTTCAAGTGCTGGGACTGGCCAAAGGGCTCTTCACTGCCTGTTCTTGGCTCTGGTGGATCAACTCAGCACCAACATTAAGAAGCAGAAATTCCAGGACCAAGTGATAGCACAGTGAGAGGGCATTTGCCTTGTACTCAGCCCACTCGGGTTTGATCCCAGGTATCCATGTAATCCCCCTGGCAGGTCAGGAGTGCAGAGACAGAACAGAAGTAACCCTTGAGTGTTAGAAGCAGAGATTTCATGGCTTCTGCAGTCCCAAAGTACTTCTTCTAATCTAACTTTTTTTTCCTTTGGGTCACACCTGGCAGCACTCAGAGGTTGCTCCTGGCTCTAAGCTCAGAAACCCCTCCTGGCAGGCACGGGGGACCATATGGGATGCCGGGATTCGAACCACGGTCCTTACGCATGCAAGGCAAATGCCTTACCACTGTGCTATCTCTCCGGACCCCTAATCTAACTTTTACCCATAAGAAAATGGATATTTTAACAACCAGAAATGAGGTCTTTTAATCTAAAAATAATGCCTACGGGTGCTTTGTGACTGGAGAATGCCATGAGATTTATATAACGCTTTATCCACCCTGCTGAAGATGGGGGACAATACGTTTTGAGATGCATTTGCATCTCAGTATTCACACCTACTCCCAGGCACTCATACTGACCCCAGCTGCATTCATATATGCCAGACCTGCATTCACACCAGCCATAAGGACATTCACCTGCCCTAAGTGTATACACACTTGTGGGATTAGGGATTTGTCTGTATGACCATCAACACCGATATGGTTTCTCATTGGATGTTATTCTATGAATGCAGCACCTCTGATTGGTAGTGAAACCAGATGGTCCCACCTCCTAGGTGTGACTTTTTCCATAGATAAAAGGCGAGGAATGAAAGACACATTGACCTTACCTGCATCCACACTAAGAGCATTCACAGTTATCCTGATGACTCACCCAGTCAGCACTCACATTCACAATAACTGTGTTCAGGTTTATCTCACTCACATTTAGTCACCCTAAGTGAGCACTTGCTCACCCCACCGACATTCCCACTTATCCTCCCTGGGTGCCCACTAACTCCACTTGTATTTACTCTAATCATAATTGGTTCACTCAGGTCTGCGAAGTTTATTAAGGAAAAGTATGCTTTATAAGACCATTTTGCTTCTTTAGCCACAATTAATGCCTTAATGAAGTCATCAAAATGAGGCCTTAAATACAGCAATAAAATCCTAACAAGTGAAAGTCCAAGCAATTGCACAGCAGAAAGGGCATTTGCCTAGCATGCAACTGATAGGGTTTTGGTCCCTGGCATCCCATATAGTTCCCTGAGCTTTCCAGGAATGCTTAGCACTGTGGCCCCCAAACAAAAAAAAAAAAAAACAAATGAACAAAGAAGATAAGAAACTTAAAAACCTATGGCATGATTTGTTGTTGATTTTTATCATATTTTTTTCTGGAAATTGGACCCAGGGTCGCATACATGCAAGACATGTGCTCTACAATTTAACTATCTCCCAGCTCATTATTTATTTTCATTTTGAAGGCAGCAGAACTAGGACAGCTGATCGCCGTCACATTCTCCAGCTGCTTACTTGAGGCTAGACCCAGGCTGCACTCTCCCCTCCCGGCCTGGTCTAGAGACCGCACTTTTCACATAAACTGGAAAAAGATGAATTTCAAGCTTCACTGAGAGCTTAAAACCTTACGTTCTTCCTGAAAATAACCTGCTTCTCAGGAATCTTTGGTCCCAGAGAAGTAGAAAGCTTGTCCTTGGTGTGGTTGTGATGGTGGTGGTGGTGGTGGCTGCATTATTCACTGTGATTACTTAAGCCATAATAGAAGGATGTAATAAATCTGAAAGTATTTGTTCTGGTTTGTGATGAAGCAACACTGTACAATATTAAATCAGATGCTGTTATAAACATGTGAAATGGCACATTAGTTTTCCCTCCCCAACTTAGGCCACGGTGGCGTGAAACTTCTGGGAGTTGAAGGTAATGTTTGTACATTCTTGAATACTTGTCTGGTTTCTGCTGGTATTTCTTTTTTTCTGAACCTGAGTGTTAAATCAACCTGAGTGCTTCTGTTTAGTGATCTGTTTCCCCACAAGTCATCAGCCTGTGCAGGCTATTCCACAGTGTGCAATCAGGGCATTTGTGAGAGCCTGTGTGTCTATATGTGTTCCTCTGTGTGTGTCTGTTTCTGTGTGTTTTGATGTGTCTGTGCATGTGTGTATCTGTGTGCTTATGTTTATTCAGGTCTGGGTGACTGCATAGCCTATGTAGGTCTCTTGGTGTGTGTGTGCACCCCTATGTGTGGTCTGTGTTTTCTGCACTTTGTGTCTGCACATGTGTGCCTGTGTGTACGTGTATCTGCATGCCTGAGTATCTTCGTGTAATTGTTTTCTGCACTGTTTATCTGTGTGCTTGGGTGCCTGTGTGTGTCTCTGTGTATGTCTCTGTGTATGTGTTTATGTTGCTTGTAGGCTATGAGCACAACCTAGAGCCCCAGGTTGGAAGAGTCTGAGACAGAAGCTAGTAAACTGGTCTCATCCTGCATTGGATCATATTCCCAGGCTTCAGTTCCAAGAAGTCAGTGGAGAGACTTTTCACAGGGCAGTGGATTATCTTCCTGCCTTCATTTCTCTTCCTAGCAGAGTCCTCATAAAAAAGTCTGTTCTCTCAGAGGTGCACTAACTCTGGGTGAACTGCACACTGGTCTTCTGGTGACTCAGTGCTCATCAGGGAAAACTCAGAAGTTGCTTGAGGTTTTGTGTGTAGCTGTGCTCATGAGCAACTCGTTTTTTTTTTTGTGGGGGGGGGGGTCACACCCAATGACTCTCAGAGGTTACTCTTGACTATGCACTCAAAAATCATATGGGATGCTGGGGGTTCTAACTGTGGTCCATCCTAGGTTATTGAGTGCAAGGCAAACACCCTACCACTTGCTCCACCGCTCCTGCCCTGACTTTTCTTGTTATTTCCATATGTGTGCATGCACGCACACATGTGTGAGTATGTGCATTTGTTTGCTTTTGAACTCCATCAGTGGTGCTCAGGACTTACTCCCAGCTCTGTGCTCACAGATCACTTCTAGTGAGACTTGGGGATTAAATGAGGATTGACCTCATGCTAGGCAAATACCTTACCCTGTCTTATCACTCTAGCCCCAAAATCTGTTTTTTTTTTATAACCAAGATAAAATACTTTTATGGATGATGGTGTTGCTCCACAGCATACACAAGTCCTCAGATTCCATCCTGGCCCCCAAACAAAACTATTTTCATCACCAATGACAGCAACAATCAAATGTTTTTTTTTTTTTTTTTTAGTAATCACAAGTCAACGGCTTTCAAACGTTCATGCATTTTGTGAACCATTTTTTATTTTGGTTTTGGTTTTTGGATCACACCCTGTGGTGCTCAGGGGCTACTCCTTGCTCTGCACTCAGGCATCATTTCTGCCAATGCTTGGAGACCACACAGGTTGCAAAAGATTGAACCTGGGATGGCTGTGTGCAAGTAAATGTCCTACTCACTGTGTTGTGGCTACAGCCCTGGTGACCCATTTTGAAAAGATGACTCAGGAGTTGAAGAGCATCTCACAACTTCTTCATCACATAATACCATGCTCTCAGCCACACGGGACTGTGGAAGCTGGGGATGATCCCTAGGGCAGATTTCCAAACTCTAGAACTGGTAAAAGATAAATATGCAAGCAGTCTCAGCAATCATTGAGCTTAGGAAGAGAAGCTAATTGTAGGGGCATGTTGGTTATGCAGAGATTACTGGAATTTACTCCATCTGTTTGTAAAAAGTCTTTTGAATATGTCCCCTAGAAGATATGAAATGGCATGTCTGGGAGTTGTGGAGATAGAAGTGGCGCGCGCGCACACACACACACACACACACACACACACACACACACACACACACACGGGAAGGAAGAGAAGACTTGGCAGGTACCACACACTGGCAGTCCAGGCATTGACATGTACTGGGGATTACTGACCAATGGGCTTGAGATGGGAAAACAACAATGTAAGGGGACAAAGTTTGTTTTCTGGGTGATAAGAATGTTCTAGATCTAGATAGTGGTGATGGGCACAGGATCCATGGGCTGAATGTTCCTCATGGCACATGTCATATTTTGCCCCAGGGACCACAGCCTACACATGCTCCCACTACAATTGCATTGTTCTTACTTATTTATGTAAAGTCAAGAGAGATGGGGTGGTTTGGCTTCAAAGAGTGTCCAGAAATAGCGAGAAGGTTGAAAGAACCAAGCCAAGTGGAGATGTCGGTAAAAGGCAGGGACCCCTCTCCACTGGACCCCTCTCCATTCTGGGTAAGAATATGAGACCCCAAAGTCCTTGAAGATCAGCTTTGGGGTCCCTCCACCATGATGACACTTGTTGATGGCACTTACTCACTTCCACTCCACACTGGCATTCTGCCCACTGCTTAGTTGCTCATGAAGATAACTCTTTACAGAAAATTCTCCCAGTTTTACATGGTGCAGTGGGCTTGACAGTGGAAACAGTCTAGACCATCCATCCATGGCTCAGCAAGCTTCCTCCATTGTAGTGTTGCTTAAAGAAAAAAAAAAGTCTCTATGCACTGTCTAAATCTGGCTCTTTCCTTGCCTCCTTTCAGTTGACATTACTCTGCATTACCATTATAGAAATTTTAGGAGTGCATCATTAAAAATCAGTATTTATGTTCTCTTGGTTCTCATTTGAGTTTGAGCACCCCCCTACCCCAGCTTCTTGGCTTCTTCTATCTGGTAATAATGAATTAGACGTTACAGTCCAGAAGCTAATTGTTTTGTTGAACTCATTGGTTTGTTGTCTTCTTGCTGTCTCACATCTGAATTAAATATGGTGCTTGTCTTTTTCTTCTGACTTATTTAATTAAGTATTATTTTTTTCTAGGTCCATCAATGGTGTTGCAAATAGCAGAACTTCATCCTTTTTTCATTGCTGAGTAAATTGTTATTTGTGGATATGCGCCATACTTTTCTTTTTTATTTGTTTGTTTGCTTTGGAGCAATACCTGGCTGTGCTCAGGACTTACTCTTGGCTATGCCCTTAGGGATCACTTTTGGCAGGCTTGGGAGACCATATGGGGGTACCAGAAATCTAACCCAGGTTGAATACTTGCAGGACAAGTACCCTACTTGCTGTACTATCACTCCAGCCCAACGATATACATTCTTTAGCCAATTATCTATCAATGATCACTTAGCTTGTTTCCATTTCCTGTGGTGCAAAAAGCATGATAATTCATTTAGCTTTTCCAAGTAGTGATTCTATATTTTAATTTTCTTTTCTTTTCTGTGCTGTGTGTGCGTGTGTGGGTGGGGTGGGGTGGGGTGGGCCACACCAGACAGCGCTTAGGGGTTACTTCTGGCTCTGCACTCAGAAATTACAGATTGGGGTATGGGATGCCTGGGATTAAACCCAGGATCTGTCCCTTGCAAGGCAAATGCCCTACCCACTGTGCTATCACTCAGGCTCCTTCTTTTCTTTTTTCCCTCTACTCTTATTTTCTCATCTTTTTTCTTCTTTCATTTCTCTTCCTTCCTTCATTTCTCTTCCTTCCTTCATTTCTTTCTTCATTTCTTCCTTCATTTCTTCCTTCCTTTCTTCTTTCTTTCTTTCTTTCTTTCTTTCTTTCTTTCTTTCTTTCTTTCTTTCTTTCTTTCTTTCTTTCTTTCTTTCTTTCTTTCTTTCTTTCTTTCTTTCTTTCTTTCTTTCTTTCTTTCTTTCTTTCTTTCTTTCTTTCTTTCTTTCTTTCTTTCTCTTTTTTCTTTCTTTCATAAAAATCTAGAAGCAGAAGCAAGAGAGATAGCCTGGAGGTAGAGCACTTGCCTTGCTTGCAGAAGGATGATAGTTCGAATCCCAGCATCCCATATGGTCCCCAGAGCCTGCCAGGAGTGATTTCTGAGCGTAGCGCTAGGAATAACTCCTGAGCGCTGCTGGGTGTGACCTCCCCTCAAATCTACAAGCAGAACAGTTGGATTGCATGGGATTTCTATTTTTCATTGTTTTGAGGACTATCTATTCTGCTTTTCAGAGTGGCTGCAGTAATGCACGTTTCCTTAACAGGGTTTGTTGTCATACATTGTCAGAGCTGCTGTGCTTACATCCTCTTTAATACGTGCCTCTAGTTGTTGGGAGAACAGCTGCCCTCACAGGTGTGAGGTAAAGCCCATTGCTGTTTTGCTTTGCATTTTCCCTCATAATAAGATATGAAACCAACTTTGCACATGCATATAAACCATCTGGATGTTTTGTTTTTTGGAAGAGTATCTATTTAGTTCTTCTGCCCACAACATTTTAATCAGGTTACTTAGTTTTATGAAATCTTTGTTTGAATCTTTTTTTTTTTTTAGTTCAGAGATCTTTTATTTTTAAAAAATGCCTCTCATGCCATGAATTCATAAGGAATGGGTTCCGGCAGCTCAGGCTCCTTTCCATTGGTTCTCACAAAGTGTGCTTCTCTTGGTGGAGCAGGCTGGCGCTTCAACTGAACCCAAGTTCCTTTCTCTTTGGCTTCTTTCTTTTTCTGATCATTTTCCTTCACCTGCTTTAGGAAGCTGTCT
>PVKC010030659.1:0-14763 GCA_004027635.1 Crocidura indochinensis
TTGGGGGTTGACTGTTCCAAGCGCCTGGTGGGAGCCAGAGGCCCTCCTACAACATGTTTCATTTTATTACATTTTCACAACTTCCTAACAGGGTGAGCAAGAGTATTATCATTTTCAAAATAAGACTCTGAATTTGATAGTGATGTACAGGCCCCAAGACTGACAACACATAGAGTTAAACACTGTCAATTTCCAGTATTTATGTCCCCTCCCCATCTCATCGACTGTCCCCAATAAATCAGCTTCCATAGATTGGGAGCCAGATTATTATATTGAAAGCTCATCAGAAGAGTGCCCTGGATTCAGTGCACTGAAAAAAAAATAAAAAAGAAATAAAAAAGAAAAAAAAGAGGTCTTCATTGATAAGAAATTAAAAATGATCATCGAGTAGTAGAGGAGGGACTCTTGACTTGCTTGTAGCCTCCTCAGCCAACATAAGCTGTACTCTAGCACTGCATATGGTTAGGGGTAGGTCCTGAGTATCAAGGCAGGAATAGCTCTGTTGGGTCTGGCCCAAACTTCCTCCATTCTGCCTTTACACACACAATAATAAAGAAATCAATTAACATTTTCAATACAGTAAATAAGTAGCCATCTAGGGCAATGTTTCTTATAGTGGGTGATACCACTTTTCACTGGACAGAAGTAGTTTTCCAGGATGATCCTGAGTAACTGATTCTTTTTTCTAAAAGGAGCTATAGATCAACTCATTTCAGGAATCTAGAGAAACAGTTTATGAAAAGTAATATGTGGACAAGACTCCAGGAGGTATACATAGGATAACCCAGGCTAGGAAGAACATGAAGGCTGAAAACAAGACAAATGCTATGACAGAGCAAAAGAATCTCCTTGTTTGGAGATGGCAGCAGGCAGACAGCTACCTATTCAAGATGTACACTGGCCGCAGCACACTCGCTCAGAGCCAGAATTCCCCAAGGCTTGTACAGCCTGTCACTTGGCCTGACCTGTGAAACACAATAATTTTCAAGGGAAAAGATATACATAAGGATAAAGCACCTGATCAGCTCTTAGGCAAGCACAACTTCGTGACGAAATATGAAGGCAGAAAACTGACTATAAAAGAAAATAAGCATTACCCAATCTCTGAAGGCTCAGGGCATGACAATGGAAGTCCTTTTACCACTGATCTTTCTGATCCTTATTAGCTCTTCAAGTTGGGCAAAAGTCAGGCACTACTACTTCTGCATTGAGGAATACTGGTGGAATTATGCTACTGGTGAGAAGAACATGGTCGGTGGAAAGCCTTTTGCAGAAGATGGGTAAGTGATCTTTTTACACCAGAAAGAGTTGCATCAGAAGAGAACACTGGTGTTTGTCACTCATGGACAACAGGCCAATGGAGAATATCATAGATACTCTGATGTGAGAACATGTGTCCTGTACCATCAAGGCCTGGAAAATAGAGGTTAAGATACATCAGAAATCTCTTCATCCTAGGGAAATTTAATGTAGAAAAGGAAGGATGCCTACATCATTCCTGATCCCTGAGCTTATGAGAAGGAAAGAGAAGAAAAGTAAACAGTGTTGAAACACAAAAGACGAGGGAGGGAAGTAATGGGGGGGAACAGGTGGAGCTTCTGTTATAGGTGATGTGGAAGAGTGGTATAGTTATATTTTCAAAGCTCAACAGCAACTAAAAGATGATATCTAAAGTGAAACCACTAAAGACTTTGTAATGTGTCTGTCAAGGGGGCAAGCATGAGGAAAGGGAGGCAGAAGATGTGCCCTGTATGCAACCAACTCTTTTCAATACCCAGCATCACATACATTGAAAGCTACCAGAGGTACCCCTATTTCACAGAGCCAGGAGAAAACATTGAGAACTACCTACTGTGGCCTCAAAACTGAAAAACAAAAAATCAGAGAAGAAAAATGCTTTAAAACACCACAAAGCTTTTTAACAGTCAGAACAATTTGATTTGTCTTTTAAACCAAAATGTTGCCCATTCTATTGATTTAATTGTGTTTGCTATTTTCATCCAACAGTCTCACATTCTCTTAAACGAGACATTTTATCACTCCCTTAGCAGTCTCCTCTGTCCAAGTTCTCTTTGAGTTCTGTTAAAGCATCTCACTTTATGTTTCTTCAGATTTCGTTCTCTTTTTCTCCTTCCAATCTAAACTTGGTGCCAGTTTCTTCATCATTTTTTTCCTTGTTTCTTTCGGACAGAGAGTTTCAGTCCAAATTCGACCAATGCAAAAGTCAAATAGGATATACTTATAAAAAGGCAGCATATGTTCAGTATACTGATGATACATTTCAAACCGTCATTGAAAAAGAATCCTGGATGGGATTTTTGGGCCCACTTATTCAGGCAGAGACTGAAGATGTTATTTACGTGCATGTAAAAAACAATGCTTCCAGACCCTATAGTTGTCATCCACATGGGAACTCCTACTTCAAGAAATATGAAGGTAAGCCATTTCTCTCAGTTTACTCTCCCAAGTTTCTATTGATGGAAGCAGGATCCAGCTACCACAGAAAAAATGAGATACAGTGATGGACTAAAAGTCAATGGAGGTGAACAAAGACTCTTCCTGCTGTGGCTTTATGACTTATCCTTTAATGCATTTTATTTTATTCTCAAAATAGTCCTTTTAGAATTTATCTTCTTACATGAATAATCATACATTTATTCCTAGGTAGAAAACAAGTTTTTCTACATACATAGAAATAAGTAGGCCAATGAATTAGAGCAATAGTATAGTGAGTCCAGTATTTGCTTTGCACATGGCTAACCAAGGTTCTATCCCTGGCATTGCATATAATACCCCGAGCACCATCAGTAGTGATCTCTGAGTACAGAGCCAGAAATCAGCAAGCCCTGAGAACAATTGGGTGCAATCTAATAACCTAAATTTTAAAAAGAAATCAATGAGTAGTAATTGATTGGCAGAAATTATCTCCCACTACATCCCATTTCTTCTGGGAAATTATTAAGAAAGAGAGAAATCATTAGATGTCTCTGAATGCCATCATGTCTCCCAGTGGCCTGATATAATGTTAGAGAAAGGAAGTGGAAAGAAAGCCCACAGAAAAGGTTCCTGTGTTCACCAAGGTCTAGGAAGAGAGATCAAGGATGAAAAGCTTAACCTGTGACAGTTTGGGGGGTGGGTTTTGTCTAGAATTTTTAGTAGGCTAGTCCTCAAAACTGGAAATGATGGGCACAATTCTAAGAGATGAAGAAATGAGTAAGGTCAAGGTGTCAGACTCAGAGGAAAACTGTAGAGATTGGCTGCAGGTTCCCAGGGGTGACAAGTCACCACACAGATATTTTTGATATCCCATGTGACAAGTCTAACTTACAAGAGAAGAAAAAAGAGAAGAAACCCTTGTAGTCTTTCTTTTCTTGATAAAATTACTTCCTTCTTTATCTTATTTTACTTTTTAGTGAATTAAGATCATTTTACTTAGAAAGATGAGAGAAATACTTGAGGAGGCTGGAGGACAGGGGTGAGGATGTTAAATGTCTATGGTCAAGAGAAGCGTTCAACTGGGAGGAGGAGATGGTGCTGAAAGGGGGTAAAGTGTTATGTATTAAATCCTGTCAACACTTTCCTGTAAACCACAGTGCATATATTTATATATATATATGAATATATATTAAAACTACCTCTTGTAGTTACAACTAGTAACTTACAGACCAGTGGAAGGTAAGTGAGGGGTTGGGGGAACATTTGTGGAGGGAAGTGAACACTGGTGAAGGGATTGGTGTTGAAACATTGCCTGAAACCCAATCATGAATAGCTACATTATTTCATGGTGGTTGTATAAGAAAGAAGATTTAAGGGAAGAGAAAGGAAGGAAAATATATGTTCAAGAGTGAACATAAGAGCTTCACCAGAGCTGAAAATAATCACAAGCAAAGAGACATAGACACATTCAAGGAGAATAAGACAAACCCTGGAGCTTAGATTTTTGTATTTCTGAAATGTAAGAGCATTGTATTTACATAAAAAATAAACCAGGGCTGGAGGGATAGTGCAATGGGTAGGGCATTTGCTTTGCATGTGACTAACCTGGGTTTGATCCCCAGCATCCCATATGGTCCCCATATGAGCAACGGCAGGAGTAATTCCTGAACACAGAGCCCAAGAGTAACCCCTAAGGGCTGCCAGATGTACTCCCCCCCCCCCCAAAAAAAAACCCCAAAGAAATAAAGAGAAGGAAAAATAGAAAGAACATGCATGAGGAATATGAGTCCACACACCCTTCAAGTAGTGCACACCCACCCTGTTCATCTTGTACAGGCCTTATTCCTTTTTAATATAGACACTGGCCAATCTGAGATTGAGTGAAAGTCAATTAATGGATTTCCAGGCAGAAAAGGAGTGGTGGGAAATGCACACTTTATTATGAAAATACACCACTGAGTTAGCAGATTAAGAAGAAATGTCCAAATGTTTGGGGACCACAGAGCAGATTATATTTTCCAGGTGCTCTCTACCCTGACAAAACCTACGGCTTGGAAAAGGAGGATGACCGTGTGGGTCCAGGGGAGCAGTACACTTATGTGTGGTATGTTGATGCAAAGCAAGGGCCTGGCCCCAATGACAGCAACTGTGTGACCAGAATTTACCACTCCCACGTTGAGACCGTGGGAGACTTGGCTTCAGGACTTATTGGACCAATGATGATATGTAAAAAAGGTAACATTTATCAAATCTTATTCATCAAATCTCACTGTGGTGGCAAATATCAGGGGTTGGTGTTCCTTCTCATTTCTAGTTATGTTGCACTTTTGTTGCCCACTATGTTCTCATTTGCCTGGACTTTGGTGTCTCAAATGGAAGAAAATTGCCTTTTTGGACTCTTGGCACTAGATGGGGATGCTGAGTTTAGGTCAGCCCAATAAGGCAGGTCCGTCAGCAGGTGGTAGTGAAACCCCAGAAAAAGTTCACTCTCCATCTTAAAGTACTGACACTTTTCTCTGACAGCCAATGAGTTTCTCTAGAGGAAAGGAGCAAATGGAAAAGCTCCTTGCTAAATTTCTTTTTAAAGTTCTCCCTGCTAAGGTATAAATCTGACTTTGATATTTTTTTTCATGACTCATTTAAACCTTCCAGTTTCTTGTAGCAAAAATAATGATGGTAGAGAACATCATTAAACTTTGGTTCCTTTTTTTGTTTCAGACACACTGATTGGAGACCAGGAAAAAGGCATCGACAAGTCTTATTTTCTTCTGTTTTCTATAGTCGATGAAAACCAAAGCTGGTATATCAATGACACTATTGCTGCCTACACTGACTGTGCCCAAGTTAATACCAGTGATCCTGACTTCCAGAATAGCAATTTAATCCCCTGTAAGATCAAAAGAAATATTTTGTATTAATTAGATCCTATGATTGTAACTTTTTTACTCTCTCTAATTAGCAATTTCCTTTGTTCATGTTTAAATAAATTTTTAATATTCCATTCATTTTCTTTCTTCTTTTTATACTTTCCTTTCTCTCCTTTTCTTTCTTCTTTCCCTTTCTTCCCTTTTTCTTCCTTCCTTTATATTTTTCTCTTCTTCCTTCTCTCCTCCCTTTCCTTCCTTTCATATTTATATTTTATCCTTCTGTTATTCCTTTCTTTCTTTTATCTTTCTTCCTTCTTTCTTCCTTTTTCTTTCCCTCTCTTTCTCTTTTCCTCTTTCTCTTTTTTCTTTCTCTTTTTCTCTTTCTCTTTTTCTCTTTTCTTTCTCTCTTTTTCTTTTTTTCTTTTTTATTCTTTCAGTGTCGGGGCTCAGACCTAAGACTTCAAACACCTAAAGCAAGTATTACTGATTGATTAACTATGTCCAGATCCTAGTTCTCTTGATTTGGGGGCCCCTTTAATAATGCTCAGGGTTTTCAGGAGCTACTTCTGGTGGCACTTAGGGAACCATGCAGTGCTGAATATAATATTCGGGGACCTACCTTCTTGTACAAGACATGAATTCCAGCCACTTTTGCCATCTCTTTAGCCCCAATTTTCAGCTTCTCACTCAAGATTTGATTCTACTGGTTTCCTCCTACTCCCACCCACCCCCATTTTTATTTTATATTTTATATTTTATTTTATTTTTATTTTATATATTTTTCCAAAATCCTGATATTGATCAAAATCAAACAGCAAAAGAGTAGGAAGACTCTTCTATGATAATAAATATTATGAAGAACAAAGACTTAACCTCTTTCTATCCTTCCCCTTTCATTGTTTTCAGCTTACTTTTTCTTTTCTTTCTCCTGTAGCTTCTCAGCATTAAAATTATATATGATCTTTTTCTTTGCTCAATTTTTGTTACAGGTTACACTTGCAAACAATGTTCAGATGATGAGATATATGTAATAAGTAATGCTCAGATTATATCTCCTTTAGCCATGCTTGACAGGTTCACATACATTTATTTTAAATAAATTTATATAGTCACCATGAAATTACACAATTATTCCTGATTGGGATATAGGCATGAAATTTTTCAACACTAATCCCTTCTGTAATGTTCAACTTCCCTCCACCAATGTCCCCACCCATCTCTCTATTTGTCTCCCACCAATCTGCTTCTGAAAAGGTGCTTTTTACATAAATTTTTGCACTGTAGTTTTTTTTTTTGGGGGGGGTCACACCCGGCAGTGCTCAGGGGTTACTCCTGGCTCCATGTTCAGAAATTGCTCCTGGCCGGCACAGGGGACCATATGGGGCACCGGGATTCGAACTGATGACCTTTTGAATGAAAGGCAAACGCCTTACCTCCATGCTATCTCCCAGGCCCCTTTGCACTGTAGTTTACCGTACTATTACTGACAGGATTTCATACATAACATTTCACCACTTTTGAGCATAATCTTTTCCTCCCAGTTGAACACTTTTCTCCACCATAGACATTGCTCCGTTCCTGCTCTACTCCTCAGCCTCCTCAATGCATTTATTTCCTACTAAATACTGTTCTCATGTTCTTTGTGTATGTGTGTGTGTCTGTGTGTGTGTCTGTCTGTGTGTGCATTTGGGCATTTGTTATTCTACCTTAATGTCTCACTTATCTTTGTTTTTAGCAATAAATGGATTCATGAAAGGAAATCTGCCTAATCTCACCATGTGTGCAGAAGACAGGGTCCACTGGTTCTTGGTTGGCCTGGGTGGAGTCATTGATGTCCACCCGGTCTATTTCCATGGACAGACTCTGATCTCTCACAATCAGAGAAAGGATACCATTGCCTTATACTCTTCATCTCTGGAAGATGCCATCATGGTAGCCCAGGGCCCAGGAAAATGGATGCTGAACTGTATGGTACATGGTAAGGAGTTAAGCCTTTTGAATGAGACAGTGAGAGAACTTCCAAGGCTCTAACCATTAACAATGCCTTCTCTTCTGAAAGCACTGGACTTTTAATAGTGAACTGATGGTAGCTCAGCACAATTCATATACATTGTACATAAGCTCAGTATATTCAATACATAGTCCACAGGTATTGATTTATTATGGTGTTCACTTGGATTATATGCAATGGTAGACTGCAGTGCTCTATCAAAAATATTTCCAAAAGAATAAAGAAAAGCTCACAAACAGTACATGTTTGTTCACTCTAGCAAGCCTCCTGTTCATGTATGCTAAGCTTTTAAAAATAATCTTGTGCACCTAACACACTAGGTGGGAGAAGAGGTAAATCAGTCTGTCTTAGAAATGAAATCCTGGGAGCCGGGAGGTGGCGCAGGAGGTAAGGTGCCTGCTGCCTTGCCTACGCTAGCTTAGGACGGACCATGGTTCGATCCCCCGGTTCCCATATGGTCCCCCGCGCCTGCCAGGAGCGACTTCTGAGCGCATAGCCAGGAGTAACCCCTGAGTGTCACTGGGTGTGACCCAAAAAACAAAACAAAACAAAACAAAAAAAAAAAAAAAGAAATGAAATCCTTGGGGCTGGCGTGGTGGTGCAAGTGGTAAGGCTTCTGACTTGCCCATGCTAGCCTAGGATAGACTGCGGTTCGATTCCTCCTCATCCCATATGGTCCCCAAGCCAGGAGCAATTTCTGAGCTTATAACCAGAAGTAACCCCTGAGTGTCATCGGGTGTGGCCCAAAAACCAAAAATAAAAGAAAAAGAAAAAGAAACAAAAATCCTTGGGATTCCAGGCTGGTCCTCTGATTTCCCAAATTCCTTTGCAGTTCCTATGCTCTAGGGTGGATCTGGTTCGTGAGACATGAATAGACTCTAAAAAGACATGTTTCTTTATGTCAAGAAATATGGAGATGTTTAGTCTCTTTAAAAATGTTTTTGGTGTGAAGACTATTTTGAAAATGCTCCGCAGCTACTTCTGGCTCTTTGATGAATGCTTCTAAGAGTGCTCAAGAAACCATGTGTCACCAGGGATCAAACTCAGGCCAACCATCTGCAAAGTTTTCTCTCTCTTTCTCTTTATCTCTCTTTTGCTTTCTCTCCAAGAATTTTAAAGGAAGTAAAAAGAATCTTGGATATCACAAACTAGTATTCTTTAGACTGGCATCTCTGACTTTCATTGCTTTTGGTCTATTAGTCAAAAAAAAAAAAAGAGTTCAAGAATTCAGTATCAGGCAGAATAGAGATTATCATTTTGTTATATTTGTTAAATCAAAAATAAAGAAATAAAAGTCCGCAAAGGCCACACTATTGCCCAAATATCTAAAAGTAGCAGAGTTTGGAATTATATTGAACCAAAACATCCTTATGCAGAACTCTGTAGATTTTCTTATTTTAGTTTGTTTACCTCTTTAATCAGATTCTCCACTTAAATGATGGAGATGCCAGCATTTATCATTTTATTTTAAAAAGTGACCAGTAATTACATGCTGGGCCAGAGAAAAAGTACTAGTGAGAAGTGGTTGCCTTGTCCATGGTTCACTCCAGTTTGATTCCCAGTACCAGATAGGGACCCGAGTGTACCATCAGGTGTAATCTCTGAACACAGCTGGTTGTGTTCAAGAAACACAAAAAGAACAAAAGTGATCACATGCTTCAGGTAGTTATGTTTTATTTTTCAATCAGAAAATAGTTGTTGTTAGAAATGAAAGTTTGATTTCTCTGATCAAAACTTTTGGATTTTCTTAACTCTCAAATTCTTCTTTGTATGGAGAAATTATCTCTACCTAAGAGTTGGTCTTATGTAGACTACTGGTATTATTATATGATGCTCTAAGATCTTTTCTACATCTTGCCTTGTATCTTTGCTTCATATAGTTTCAGGTTCTACACAGAATCTGTAAATATCTCAAATTTCTCAAAGAAAGTCATATTGCAATATTTTTAGCTAGACCAAAAGCATATTCAGACAAAAAGTTAAAGCAGTAATCTGTCCTTGGGCTCATTGTGTTACATTGTATGTTATTTTTTTTTTCCTCTCCAGAAAGCATGCAAGCCTTTTTCACTGTCAGAAATTGCCAAAAACCTTCAAAAAACGTTACCGAGAAACCTGTTTTATATTACTATATTTCTGCTGAAGAACAACTTTGGAACTATGCCCCTTCTGGTATAGACTTGTTTACTAAAAAAAGCTTAACTGAAATTGGAAGGTAATGATGATTATATTTATGGCTAAACAAAGATAGTTGAATGCTTTATTTTACAACACAGTTACTTCTATGAAGACTTTGAATATCTTAAAAGAAAAAAAAGTAATAAAAATAGGAAAATAATGACATGAGTAACTGGAGAAAATGTGCTTAAGAATTATTGCCACCCAATTTTTCTTTGAATGCAGAAAGAAGTATGCTACTCACCTTTTTTTGTATTAAATTTAAAGCAGATTTACTTGATAATTATGATATACCCAACAATAAAGTGAATGGTGTTATCAATAGAAGCTTTACAAAAATTAAAAATGGTCCGGACAGATAGCACAGCGGTGTTTGCCTTGCAAGCAGCTGATCCAGGACCTAAAGTGGTTGGTTCGAATTCCTGTGTCCCATATGGTCCCCTGTGCCTGCCAGGAACTATTTCTGAGCAGATAGCCAGGAGTAACCCCTGAGCACACCGGGTGTGATCCAAAAATCAAAAAAAAAAAAAATAATAATAAAAATAAAATAAAATAAATTAAAAATGATTTATTATGAGAAAGTTCTCTGGACTTAGAAATACTATTAAATTCACTTAGATCCAGCTCTCATTTGATTTTGTGTAAAGTGAAAATTAACAGATTCCTTCTTTAAGTTCTATTACAATAAAATAATCCCCTGAGGAAAAAAATATTTCTAACAGTAAAGTGTTAAAAAAACTGAGAAAATTTTCTGAAAATATTTATATCTCATTTTATTTTTTTGTTATTTATGCTTTTGGATTTGCGGGTGGAGTGCTCAGAGTTTACTTCTAGCTTTGTGCTCAGGAACCCCACCTGAAAATACATGGGGATCAGTCTGGGGTCAACCATATGCAAGGCAAGTGCATTAGCCCCAGTACTTATCTCTCTAGCCCTAAATGCTAGTTTGGCATTTTAGTATTATGGCATTTTAGCATTTGGCATTATGGTATTTTAGTATTATGGTATCTTAGCTTAGGTTGTTTAAAAGTCAAGCTTACCACTACCTCCATGATAAATAAAAAAAAAACAGACAGCATGATGTCTTTTTAATTTTTATTCCAAATCAAAGCCAGGAACTGGAGAGACATTACAGGAGTTAAAGCACTTGTCTTGCAGATGATTGACACCATTTTGATACACATACATGGTCCCCTCAGTCACAAGAATTGATCCCTCAGAGCCAGGATTAAGCCGAACTCCATCAGCTGTGGTCTGAACATCAACGAACAAGGAAACAAACATCAAATCAAAAGAAAGTCTGTAGATAACCACTAAGCCACAGACATAGATACTTGAACATAGATGCATTGACAAAAGACCAGATAGATTGCCATAGCAAATGTTGACTGTCATTTTAATCTTCATTTTTGGTCTTTTTTAAAACTAATTTTCCAAATTTTCCAATTTTTCCAAATTTCTTATAATGAGTGTACACTGCTTTTATAATAAGGAATTAATGTAGAAATATCTTAAACTTATGTCAGGTCTTACTTTCTTTTCACATGAGTACTATAAATTTTTAAATTTGTTTATCTACTTTATTTTGCAGCAAATCCCATCTTTATTTTGAACAAAACTCAACCAGAATTGGAGGAACGTATAAAAAAATTGTTTTCCATGAATACACAAATGCTTCCTTCCAAACACGAAAGAATAAAGAGGATCACTTCGGAATACTTGGTAAAATGCCATTCATAGTTTTTGGGTTTATAAAGACAATTTATGCACTTCTATATAATCAGAATTTCTTTACAAACCTATTAAAGATCTTAGGTGTCATCTTATAGTCTTATGAAGGCAATTTATAATCTGGATTCACCCCATTTGAGTGATGAGCCCACAGCTGACAATATTTAGGGGTTACTCCTGGCTCTGTGCTGAGGAATTGTTCCTAACAGTGCTCAGGGAACAGTATGGGATGCAAGGGATTGAATTTGAGTCAGCCACATGCAAGGTAAGAGCCCTATCTGCTGTACTATCTCTCAAGCCCCAAAATTCACTCAATTTTTAGGTATCATTTTTATCCCTGTGAACCTGTACAGTTTAGAATTTTGTGATTCAGAGTGATTTTTTTAGGTTCCCAAATGACATAGACTTCTTGCAGTTGGATTCACCTCTGGTTCCTACCTTTACTTCTTCTAGCTTTCTCCAGTTAAACAGATCAATAACCATGTCTACCATGTCGACAACAATGTAAAACACAAGTACTAACTCTGCTGGTTTTTAGGTCCTGTCATGAAGGCAGAGGTGGGACAGGTCATGAAGGTCTTCTTCTACAACCGGGCTTCTGTGAACCTTAGCCTCCAAGCTCATGGGTTAAAATACAACAAAAGCAACGAGGGCGCATTCTACCAAATCTTTGAAGGAAGTAAGTAGAGCTTCAGGAGGGCTTTATGAGCCACATCCCAATACAAGATCAATGAGAAATACACTTTTTAGGACCATGTCCAGACCATGGACATGTACCGACCATGTTCCCAATAACTGCTGTGTCCTGAGTTAAAGTGCATGAATTCCTTCCTACTCCCATAACTTGTCACCAAGCACCCTATATCCTCATTCTCAAATCTCCCATTCTGGTATTTAGGGTCCTTTGATCCCGGGTCCTATTTTGAAATTGCTCTGTTCTTCCTAGGCACACCTTCACCCTCTTCACATGTGAATCCTGGCTCAACTCATGTCTATACCTGGAAAGTATTAGATGATGTGGGTCCTACAGACTCAGATCCCCAGTGTCTGACATGGGCATATTACTCATCAGTGGATAGGGTCAAAGACACGAACAGTGGGCTCATAGGGCCTCTGCTAGTGTGCAAATCTGGAACTCTTGGAAAGGATGGCAAACAGGTGAGTCACGGGTTGTGTCGAACTGGACCTCAGTGAGACATCACACGGGACTGTCATCACACTGTGAGGAAAGGTAACCTGACAATATGTGTTTTCACCTTCTTTGTGCCTAGGGACCCTCCACTCAGAATATTGCCTTTCTCTGTTTGATGAATGCTCCTCTGTGTCAAACCCTCCAGAAGTCTCTTACCTGGAATTATCTAAACTTTTCATCACTCTTTGTTTGGTTTGGTTTGGTTTCTTTATATTTGGTTCAGGTCACACCCAGTTGTGCTCAGGGCTTACTTCTTTCTCTGTGCTCAGAGATCACTCCTGAAGATCTTATGGGAACCATATGTGATGCTGGGGACTTGAACCAGGGTCTGCCATATGAGAGGCAAGCACCTTAGTCCCAATCTAGCTCTCTGGATCCCTTCCTCATCCTCTGGATGGTTATCAGTTCTTGTCTCTTCCTCTTTTATGGCAACACCTTTCCTTTCTTCAGTTTCCAAACGCTGACACCAGAATTGATGGAGCCTGAATATTCTATCACCAAATTCCTCATCTCACCACTCACTCTGCTACCCTCACCTCCCATTACCCCAGTCTCATTACAGACACCAAAATTTCTGGCCCTCAGTCTCCTGGGCTCTATCCCACTCTCCTTCCACTTCAGTATACCTTGAAGTCTCTTCCCTTTTTTCCACAGACCATTCTCTATGTTCAAGACTGTATCATCTATAGCTTGAACTGGAAATCCCCATTATGTGTTTCCTCCCTGGCACCTTACAGACACAGCAATTGTGATTCCATTAGTCCCCAAAGGGGGCGAGGAAGGAGCTAATTCCCATCTCTGCTGTTATATTTCTTCTCTGTCTGTCTGTAGTCTTTTATCACTGTTTTACATGCTAAAAGAGAACATATCTGGGCTAGTATAGGAGTTAAGGATTTTGCACCCTGGTTCAGTCCCTAAGCATGTTCAAAAATGACCCCTGATCACAGAGTCAGGTGCAAATCCTTAGCATAGCTGATGAGCTGCCTCTAAAATAAACAAACAAAAGAAAATACATTTTCAAAATACAGACTAAAGGTCTTTTCTTCCCTTTAGAAAAGTGTCCCTAACTTGTGTTTCTTTTACAGCCTATACAAGTACTTATTTTCATTGCCCTACCAATTCCTTTAGAGTCTTGGGTCCTTAAAAGCACATGCAAGGTTTTGTTCATTGCTTTGTAACAACTACTGCTCTCTCTCTGGCATATAATGGATGCTCAATTTGTGCTTGAAGATTAACAGATGTATTTATATAAAAGGTTTTCTCTGTTTTATAATTTATATGTAAAAAATTTATAAATTCCCAAATATGAATATAACTGAACAAAATGTTATTTATATAATGAGTCACATAAAATCATCTAATGAATCTTCTATAGTAATTTCTCTATTTTACTCAGAAAGTTCATTTTTGAGGTACCATCTCTCACTATAGAGACTGGCACACATCACAAAGAACAAGAACAATCAGTGCTGGGAGGAATATGATGAGAAAGGAACTCTCATTCATTGCTGGTGGGAATGGCATCTAGTCCAGCCCTTATAAAAACAATATGGAGATTCCTCAAAAAACTGGAAAATGAACTCCCATTTGACCCAGCTATACCACTCCTAGGGATATATTCTAAGAATGCAAAAATACAATACAAAAATCCCTTCCCCACACCTATATTCATCACAGCACTATTTACAATAGCTAGATTCTGAAAGCAACCTAGGTAGATGCCCTTCAGCAGATGAATGGCTAAAGAAACCGTGATACATATATACAATAAAATATTATGCAGCCATCAGGAGAGATGAAGTCATAAAATTTTCTTATACACGAATGTACATGGAATCTATTATGCTGAGTGAAATTAGTGAGAGGGAGAGAGAGACACACACAGAATAGTCTCATCATCTATGAGGTTTTTTTTGTTTTTTGTTTTTGGGCCACACCCGGCGGTGCTCAGGGGTTACTTCTGGTTATCTGCTCAGAAATAGCTCCTGGCAGGCACAGGGAGCCATATGGGACTCTGGGATTTGAACCAAACACCTTAGGTCCTGGATCGGCTGCTTGCAAGGCAAACGCTGCTGTGCTATCTCTCCGGTCCTTCATCTATGGTTTTTTTGTTTTGTTTTGTTTTGTTTTGTTTTTTTGTTTTTTGTTTTTTGGGCCACACCCGGTGACGCTCAGGGGTTACTCCTGGCTATTCGCTCAGAAGTCGCTCCTGGCAAGCACGGGGGACCATATGGGGAACCGGGGGATCGAACCGCGGTCCAACCTAGGTTAGCGCAGGCACCACCCGGCCCCCTCATCTATGGGTTTTAAGAAAAATTAAAGACATTGAAATAATTCCCAGAGATGAGGGC